>CAJNOQ010000007.1:0-124449 GCA_905250885.1 Didymodactylos carnosus
TCAATTATCTTCTGACATGCCCACTGTTCATGTTTCAAAAATATTTCGCAATGGTAAAATATTTAACTCAATTCCATATGTCCCTATAATCGCTTGAAAATGTTTGAATAGTACGAGTTGTTAAAAAGAAAGTAAAGTTGACAAATGGGCTTTATATATAATAAATCTCTCATAGTAGGATAATTGCTTCTTCTTGTTTTTCTTTCTCTCATATCCTACAATGTGTTCTGAAGTGTTTAAAAAAAAAATCATATGAAGATGTTTTTCTCTGTTTTTGAACGAAATACATCCGAGTTCCCTTTAAAGATTTATTCTTAAACACTAAAAAATAAAAAATAAAAGACTAACAATTTTATTGTAAATACAAAAGTATTTGACTACTTAGTATAATAGAATGCTTAAAATCATTACTGATGTTTTATATTCTAATATGTAAGAATCATCTTAGCAAATGAATATGGAGAGTATGATCACATACTAGAACTCTGTCTGTCTCTGTACGAGAGTATGATCTGTACTAGAGCCACATAAAAATATTTTTCTCTATTCTTTTTAAAAGTTGAACAAGTTACAATCTTTCTTGATTATATTTAAATTAAATTATTTTTTTTCAAACATAGTCTACTTCTTTTATGAAATGAATGATGATAAGTGAAATCAAAAAAGATTAGTATATTTCTATATAATTAAATTCTCTCGTTGTTTGAAAATAATAAAAAATAAAATTTTTGTTTGTATATATAAAGTGGTCATATTAATCATCATCGTTTTATAGAAGAATATATTTCGATTAGTATTGCTACTGCTGTCTTTTCTAGTCACACTTCAAAAATCGATGAACGATTTTATTTATGATCCATATTGTTTGAAATGTCAATATTCACTCAAGTATTATCATTTACATTTTTTTTCTTCTCAAAAAATATATTCCATTTTTTCTCTCTCTCTCTCATTGTATCAATTTAACCTGCCTAATGTATATATTATATACGATACATTCAGCCATATTTCAGGTGTACGTGTAGTTTGATGGTATCAACATAGAAAATAAGAGATATTCTGTGAAAAGAGCAATAGAGAAAGACGAAACTTAAAGTAAAATAAGCATGATATGTAAGTGAGAGAAAGAAAGCAAAAAAAAAAGAAAAGAAAAACGAACAAAAATAAATAGATGAATATACACAGCACATATAATATTGTATGAGATTTGTATGTCTGGTATATCTTCTTGTCAAAAAAGAAAAAAGAAAGAAAAATAAAACAAAGAAGAGAGAAAGAAAACTCCATAGCATTGTACTAGTCTTGAACAAATAGATATTTATTTAATTAATCAACAAAACAAAATAAAACATATTATTTTCGTGTTATATATTATCTAGTTCATAAGTCTAATTTTTTTAATAATGTTATCAAAAAAACGTAATCCATTTTCATTTCATTTTCTTCATTATCGTGACAATGATCGAAAACTTAAATTAACTCAAACTTCTCAAACACAATCAACAGTTGATTTACAACAAAAATCTCAAGAAATTTTAGTTAAACCTAGTTGTCAATTATCTGGTAACCAATCACAATCATTATTAAAATTAACAACTACCACAAAATCACCTCCATCCAATCGAAAAAATGAAAAATATCGAAATAAATTATTTTCATTGAAACATCATCATCATCACACATCACAATCAAATATAAATCAAGATTCTTCAACGACAACGACACTTTCACCTTATTTACCCATGTGTATTAGTCGAGGATGGTTAAAAAAGCGTTTAAAACGACCACAATCATTAGATCTTGAACTTGTTAGTGCATTTCAACAAGACATTATACAACCGTCTAACAATAATGAGACAACGACAATAATAGAAAATAATAATAACGGTAATTGAAATTACTGTTAACCTTGTATCAATAATAATAATAAGTAACAAAAGGAAACCATTGAAAAATGAAGGTTAAAATATTTGATTTGTTATGAAGAACATGTCTATAGATCTAGAATTTGATTTAGAGAGAAGAGAGGTAAGGCTAAATAGCCTTTTAAAGATTTGTTTGCCCTATAGTATCCACTTTTATTTATAATTCTACTTATTGAAATGTGAAAATATAAATTGCATCTCAATGCAAATGTACAGTAGTTTTATCGTAACCAAAACTTCTTTTTACATCAGATAAATTAGATGTAAAAATTTTCATTGAAAATATTACTATTGTTGTTTGTATGTTGTTGACAGACAGTTCTTTAACTTGTGAATAATGGGGACATCCTTTTTTTTTCTAAGTATAAATAGTCTCGATAATATGTCGATGTTTATTGGATAATTATATGAAAAAGATGTTCTGTTTGATTGTAACAGTTATAGTAGTAGAAAAGAAAAAAAAAAAGAATGTCAAAGATGTTTTTCCCATTTATATTTTTTTCGTGATATTTTCCATCTATAAGTAATAAACTATATTGGGAATATGGTAGCTCATACATCTTATGTATGTCATTATCCTTGTTGAAAGTAAACACATAAAATAGTTGTTGTTGTTGTTGTTGTTTAAAAAACGTTGGTGCTATGTTCTAGCATTTTTAGTAAATGGTATCACGTCTAGTTAAGAATTTCGAAGGTATGTAGTGATAATGAGATATTTTTTATTGATATAATGATGTAATGGAATATCTGATCTGTTTACTAATTATTTTATTCTTTTTTTTTTGTATAGACAATTTTTATAAAAATTTTCTAAGATTACGTTCACTTGATGTGACTAGTATCTCTTAGAGATTTACTAGAATAGTTTATTCTACTAATTTAGACATAATACAAGCAGAAATTACTTGATAAAAACTAAATTATTTTCAACATATTAGCTCGTACCGAATCCCAATATGATTTATTTTTATGTATTTTTCATATGTCTGACTAGATTATCATTGTCACTATTACTATTATTTCGATTAATATATTTGTTTTTGTTTTGTTTTGTTTAGGTAAGTGTATCAACGGATTATAGGCGTGGCTTGTTTTGATAATGATGATACTAATTGACTGACTATGAAATTTTCAATTAAAATATATAAATATAATTAGACTGTTATTAAAATTCGTAAAAGTAATGTGAAAAATGAAATATGTTATTAAAAAGAGTTATAGTCTTTATTGTGGTGGTATGTATTGTAGCTTTATTTAATCTCAATAGTAGTGAATGATATGATTGACAGGTCCTATACGTACACGACATTTTTTGTTACAACTTTAAAGAACAAAAATTCATTTGAAAAACATGCTGAAACTTGTCACACTACGATGTCAGTGATTCTTGTCTGTGTATTATTTTGTGAATTTATGTAAACGTAAGTTATATGTAAAAGAAACAGACTTGTAGAAGTTGCCACTTTTATGATCGAAAATAAACAGATGATAGTGTAAGAACTGTAAATAAATTATCTATTCTGATTAAAAACAATAATAATTTATTGCCAAAAATTTTTAAACACATTGTGTTCCCTCTTTCTGAAGGTCAAAGTAAAAAAGATGAATTTCTATATTTTAATTTGACATGTTACTATTGAGAGTCAATATCCTCATCATAAATGAAGATCACTTCGCTTCTCAAGATTGTTTTCATGTAAAAATTAATGAAATTTTTTGAAAATTTTGTGATTCGGTCAAAATTTTTATGATTTTTCGAAACAGATTTTAGCAAAAATAGGCGAAAAATTTTGAATAATATCAACGTGTAAGAATGAGATATCGCTCAATTTTCGAAAACACTTTATTTTAAAGTTACAATCATTTGTCTGGAAATTTTTCGAAATACGCTATCTTTCGTGATCACTTGACTACACCGAAGAAGAAAATGTCTTGGTAGTAGTTCAATTTGACTGATCGAGCTGACCTTTCTATCAGAAATAGAATATAAACGTGGATATCAAACAAATCTTTTCTGTGTGTAGAAATAATCCCTTCCTTTCAGAGAAAATTCTTTCCAGTAAACTAATGAGAGAAAATCATTGTGTCAAACAGCTAGTTATCTTATTTTTTGATCTTATAGAGGAATATTTATAAATTCAAAAAAATTCTGTAATATTATTGTCGATTTTATCTCTGGTAAAATGTTTAGTGTAATCAATCGATCAAATCGTTCTACTTGAAAAGCTAGTACAAGAAGCAGTCCATTCATTTTTCACTATTGCGACCCCTATAGAAAAGCACTAACGAAAGACGTGCCTAATGTAACTTCTTCAGTATTCCTCGATCCTCACTTATTCTAAAAAGGATTAGAATTCTGTGCTAAAGCATTCTTTTGAAGTGTTGAGGAAGGGGAGTCCCATTAATATTTGTTTGCGTTTGATAAATCAGGAGCGAAAGTAATAGTTATGTTTTGTACTCATTCTTACCCTTAAACTTCGTCTCCTTGTTCAATAAAAATCTATAAAAAGAAGCCTTTAGTAAAAGTTACTTTTTTTTCTGCATATTGTATCTCACAAGATTGTTACGCATCTGATGTACGAGAAAAAATGTTAACAATTCAACGATAGGAAAATGTGAGCTACAAGTTAGAAGTGAAGGTTAATATCAATGTCTATTATAAACTTTTGTTAGCATATATTATATCTTCATAAGGCCACGTAAACACTGTTCGTTGGTATAGTGATGTTTAATTTTCTCTTTCTAATACACTAGATCATTCCTTAAATATATAGCTCTACTTCAGCTTTGAATATCCTAATAGATTCTAATTTTCTCTCCTTCAATGGATAACAAATTTTTTGTCAATAAGTTGTAATTTCATATTTTTCATTCTTCATAAACTGAAAAGTTCTGTATGTTTAAGTTGTTCTCCTTTTTAACATTTCACACAATCGTTAACATTTGTTTTAAAGAGAAAAAATAAATCATACTCTTGTTAAATGAGCGTTTGTTTTTAAGCATTGAAAAAAAGAAAACCGTTATTTTACCTTCATAAATAACTTTAACATCAAAGTAATAACTTTAATTGAATACACACACACACACACAATCGTATCCGATTGGAAACTCAACTTGTTGAATATTTTCTTTAGTTTTTATCAGATTCATGTGGTTTATGTACGTGTATATGAACTGTACTAGACAATGATTATATGTTGATTTTTAAAATGAAGAAAAAAAATTTTTTCTTCTTCTATATGATGATGGTTTTTTTATTTTTAATGAATTTGTCCTAAAAATGAGATACGTAAAGAAGATGATCTAACTCTCTTGCAAATGAACAAATGTATTATTTAGATTACATAAGAGTTAATCATCTCGACTATGAGATGGGTTATGCTTAAATGATTATCCGATGATGCGTTTACAGCCTCTCTATATAAAGATGAAAGTTTTTTTTTTATTAAATAGAGTAAATTTATAAAAAAATGCTGAAAAAGGGTAGTTTGAAACATAGATCAATTACTGATTTACAAAAATTTTCAAATACTTATCGTTCATCGTCATCATTAAAATATGTCAGTGCAATTATTTTACCAAAATTATCATGTAAAACATGTACAATGCGCTATACAAAACTAAGAGCACAAAGTCTAGTCAGTGGAATGGGTATGTAACATCTAAACTGACGTATTTTTTAGTGAGATAATCTTCTTAGAGATAGATAGAGTGCATGAACACAATAAGATTCATCGATGATCAATAGACAAAGTGTTTCCAAATGACTTTTTAATGGAATCAGTGATATATACAAAGTGTGTGTAAGAATTTGGATGTGTGATAACGATGAAGAAAGCTAAAAGATAAGAAAGTAAAAATAAATGATTTATAGATGTAAAATCGAGTATCAATTATCGTGAGGAAGAAGAAATAGATAGCTACATGCAGATATATTCATTTTCAGAGGATAGAATTATCTTTATCATAAAGGATCATAATGATTCTCAGTATTTTTTAAAATTAAGTTTTAAAAGTTTATTCCAATACAATTCAAATCTTGGAAAAAAGTCAATTAAAAGTTTTTTTTGTATGGTATAATGTTTTTATGAGTGATACAACTCATGTCATAGTTAGTGTCGGCGTATCAATTATCATTCATTATTTAAACCTTTTTTCCATTAGATTTTATCACATATTTTGATGCGTTTTTATTCTTTTCTTTTTTTATATTAATCTGATTAACATTAAGATAAAGATCTTTTAAGTTTTTGTAAAGAGAGGTGAGTTTTTTGTTTTGAGATTTGATAAATGTAAATGGTGAATACTTACATAAGGAATTGTTACATTTTGTCTAGTAGTTAATAAAAGAAATAAGAATAGTTTATTTGTCTTTAAGCTAATTTAATTAAATCTTTGTGTATGTGTGTCCGACAGATGACCAACTGCTGTTTATTTTAAGAATAAGTAAGTTATTATTGCGTATTTGTTATTTGAATATTAATTTATTTGTATGATGAAAAACAGACTCCCACATACATTCATCTATTTAATTATATAACATCTTACTCACACTTCTCTCTCTCTCTCTCTCTTTCCCTCTAGTAACAGCTTCATTATGTGATCAAGTGATGTTCGATTCAATAATACCGCAGGATTTTTCTTTTTGTTCTTTTTTTTTTCTCTCTATGATCCGCCTATTAGCAGACCACCTTTGTATTGAGTTTTTTTTTCCTTCTTTCTCTCCTTCTTGTCAATTTTTTTCTTTTTTACTAAACCATTTTTTCTCTCTCTCTCGCTTGCTCACTTGCTTTTTTCTTTTTTTTTGTCCATATATCGTTATATCAAATACACTTTCTTCTCTTTTATGTTTTTTTTTTTTTTTTTATGACCATGTACATAGTACACATACACACAAATATAAATTGATGATGCTATGATGTACAATCACTCTTCTTCCTCCTCTGTTCTTCTTCTACAACAAAAACCAAACGCCATGTAACAATAATAAACGTTACAAAACGATTAGATGATGATCTAGTTAATTTACATGAAAAAAAAAAAACATTGATTTTAATTTTTTTTCTTTTTCGAATAGTGTCCGTGTCAAATCGATTTTAATCGATTGATTTTAACACATATACATTTACTACTTTTTATTATTATTATTATTTTATCAATATCAACCTTCGTCGTTGTCGTGTCTTACCAGTATCAAAGATAGATAAATAACTTCTTCTTCTTCTTCTTTTTTTTCGTCTTACTTTGTGATTATATACTGTACACCGGCCGATAAACAAGTAATAGAAATAAATGTAAAACCCTCGAGAGACGTTTCTCTCACGATAATAATAAAAAATAATAAAACAATATGTCAGAACAACGTTGTTATTATTGTTGTTGTATATAACTCTGTTTTTCCTCTCTTCTTCTTTTGTGTTCCTACTTCATCAAACTCTACAACATTTTTTTCCCTTCTTCATCTTCTTTAAGTTATTTTTTAATATTTATTTTCAATTTATTAAATATGTTTTCTCTAAATAATTAAAAAAAAGAAATTTTTCTCATATGGATTCTCGTTATCGTTTTTCAACACATTTAACATCACCTCATCAAGATCTTGGTCAAACATATACGAGTCGTTATTATCATCGTCCTGTACTTTCAACTCCACATCATCGATTACCTCGATATTCAATGGCAACACCGTCTCCATCTCATTTATTCACCTATCAACATCAAATACCTCGACATCGTTTTCTCTCAGCATGGGATTTAGCACCAAATCCCACTATTTATTTATCAACACAGAGTATTGGACAACCAACTTCATCTACACATCATCATAATTCATCGTCAAATGTTCGAGATAATCAAAATTTACTATCGGGATTTCATCAAAATCAGTCTCAACAACCATTGTTAACAAACAATGGTAAGTGAACTAAAAATAATGAAAAGAAAACTCTTTTCTAAAATATAATATTATCAAAGTTAGAGTTAGTTTTAAATCTAATCAGAATGAGATCTTATCAAAATTTTTAGTTTAAAAAATAATTATAACTGAATATATAGATATATTTTAACTTTTATTCTTCATTTTCTTTTATTGCAAATATATAATGATACGGATTTATTTTGATGGTTTTCGATTGCAGAGGAGGATGAAGGTGTATTTAATTTCTATATAATTCAATGAATGTCATTGAATAAAAGAGATAGATACATACATCTGTATGTATATCTATATTCATATATTGACTAAATATTTATTCCATTGAACACATACACACACATATGCATATACTTCTATCGTACTTTTATTCAATTGAGTTCAAATCAAATCAAATCAAATCAATAAATATATAATCAATTGTATTTTAGATTTAGAATATAAACCCCATAATAATAAACGATGAGCTTTAGACTAGACCACCTATTGTTATTTTGTTGCATATTAAGATAAGAAAAGAAAAAAAAAATGGTTCATATGTAATATTTATTTATATGTTCATCAGACATTATGACATTTAAAAACAACCACATAAAAATAAAATGAGAGAAAAGAAAAAAAACAGTAAGCACTAGAAAAAAAACATAACAATAGGGTGCATTGATACTGTTCGTTTGATTAACCATAACTTCAAAGTTCTTAATCAATTTAGAATAGATTATAAAATCTATCAGACATTCAATATTTAACGTGTATTTTTTTTATTAACATAAGAATTTTAAATATTTAAGTTATCTCTTTTTCTTCTTTTTTTTTTCTCAACAAAAAAGAAAAAAGAAACAACCATTATTTGAATCCGTTTTTTATATTTTTTGTATCAATGAGATCAAACATGATACTATTTTAGTAATTGATTCTCTAAAAATGTAACTTATATTTAGATCTAATTATTGAACTTGAACTAATAGTAAATAAAAAGATAATCTTTAGCCTTCAAATTTGTACGATGAGAAGAGGAAGGCAAAGTAAATGAGAAGTAGGTGGTCAATATGTACAAGAGAGTGATCATATTACACTTTTATGTGTAAATATATATATAAAAAAAAAAATTGTTTTATTGAAAAATATGAGAATAACGAGAGAAAAAACGTATTTATTTTATTGATTGATATTTTTATTTTATTTTTTTTTTTGACAAAACAGTCATAGACTAACGACCTGAAGTAGTAAAATATAGTTATGAGTTTGAGAGTGAAAAGAGAGATTAAAATAATGGTACATAATATGAAAACTTTCTTCAATTAGTTAGTGATTAAATAAAAATTAATTTGTCACATCAAATAAAAATGATGTGAGTTTTTTTTTTTTGTCTAATGTTAGAAAATTCTGTTATAAATGTTTCACTTTAAATTGTTTTGATATTTTTATAATTGATTTGAATACCATCATTGATACAAATTGAAACTCTCTCACTTTTGTGTGTATGATATCAAAGAAAAAGAGATGTGTCGATTTATTTATTTTTTCGACCTCAGTGTCTTTTGTACTTAAGAAAGTTATGATGATGTTGCTATAAGGTGTAAACTTGTTTTTTTCAAAATATTTAAAGCAAATAAGAGAGAGAGAGAGAGAGAGAGAGAGAGTATTACTAATTTATCGATAATTCAATCATGTCTATTTGACTGTGTTTTCGTATATACGATCCATTAACATTTATATGTTTAGATACGGTAGTGAAATGTGTGATTGCAATATTAATTATTTAATATTTACCTTTTCCTGTTAGAATGTATGAATAACTTTTTTTTTGTGATTAACTGACACGACTATTATATGTGCAAAGAGAAAAGTAGATAAATGGTAAAAAACCTTTTAATTTTTTTTTACAGAGAACTAAATATATGCGTGAGAATTATGAATCAAATTATTTTTTTGTAGAAATTCTTCATTTTTTTCAAATTTTTAATTAGACATATTTAATTGAAATACCAAAATCGATACTCTTCTGAAGTGGAGCACAAAATGCATTCATTCTTATAACAGGTGTCTTTCTCAGTTTTTTTTTTTTTGTTAGACATTCACCTTGAATGGCGCGCAAGGTTCATTTGCGCTTAACTTTTCTTTTTCTTCTCATTCTTTCTTTCTTTTTTTTTTTGTGATAATAATGAAATTGCGCTCACTCACGTACATGTAAATAGATATAGATCAGCAATATATAAAAATATATATATATATATATGTGATTGAGTATGCATAATGCATATATATGTCGACGTGCATATAAAGATTAGACAAAATGACTGTACAGGAAAATAATTGTCCTTGTCAAAATGTGTGTGTGTGTATGTACAACAAAACTATTTACTTTTATATGAGAGGAAAAGAGAGATCGAGCAACATTTTTCTCATTATATACTAAAAAAAAAAAAAAACAAAAAAAAAAAATTCTTTTCACTTTTAATCAAGGTCAAATAACAAAAATGGGTTTAGCTAAGTGAGACAAGGAGACTGTTCGTAGTCTACCTGTCTTCGCATTATAGAAGGACAGAATTAAATACGAGACATAGTGAAGAAAGAGTCCGATTTGGGTAAAGTTTTTGAACTTTTTGTGCTTTAAAAAACAAATCATTAATTCTCTTTTTCTCTCTAAAAAATATCAGATCTACTGGTTGTTCATTCAAGCACCGCTCGAAGATCAATGTCATATAACAAAAACTTTTTGATCTAACCTACAATATTTCATTTTATCTTCTGCTTGCTTAAAGAAATGTCAATGAAATTTTATCTCTCTCAAGGTTGCATTAACATCTGATTGCCTTTAGTAACATCATCAATGGGTTTCTTTTAGTTTATATGTCAACAGAATAATGATAAATCATTGTCTTTTTCCTCTCTTTCTCTTCCTTTTTTATCCCAATAAGGTGTCGCTAGTTGACTATGATATCGTTGCATTGAAGCGCCATCAAGAAAAAAAAAAATAGAGAACTGCCATTTTTTTTTTTCTTTTCAATTTAACCATAACCGTCTGTTGTAATGGTTTTCTATGCTTGAACATGCTTTACATGACAAAATAACAACAACAAAAAAGACCTTATACAATCGGTATGAAATAAAGCAAGGTTCTACTATTATTTGATATAGAAAATAGCTAAAATATTTTTCTATCTCATGTCTGTTAATTATGCAAAACGTCATCTTTAATTGCTGACATTGAATAAATATGGCTCTAAATTAATTAAATTGTTAATTATAGTTAATATAAGCTTTATTTTCAAATAAAAGAATGACGAAAAGAAAGGACATTCGATCTTATGGATATAGATATATATATATGAACAAAAGAAAGAAGAAATATGCATTACATATCATTTTGTCTGCTCATTTCAAATAATTAATTATCATTGATTATTTCAAGACTGTCACTAATATTAGTCACTGACAGTGTCTACTCATTAACGAATTTCAATCATAACGGAGTTTTTTCTTGATATGAAGTTAACTATTTTTCTAATGAAAAGATAGAGAAATTAATAGTATTTTTTGTTCATTTATCAATTGGTAGATATTGAATTCCAACAATCTTTTTTTTATTTTTGATCTATTTTTGTGCAACCATTATGTCTTTATTCTACAAATTTACAATAGTTTTTGTTTCTATTTTATAATGTCTGCTTTACGCTTGACATGTAGTACACTCTACTCATCTTACATACACATCCATACGCTTCTTGAGTATGTATCCTAGACAACAATCTAACCACACGTACAGCTGTCTCACTCAACTGCTGTTGCCGTCATTTATTTATGACGCAATTTTTTTTTTTTTTTTTCAAAGAGAGAAAGTGCAAATCTAATTACAGCGTGTGTGTAATGCATGATTGAACTGCATTTTGTTCTTTAAAGGACGTGCTAGTAATGGCGATGGTATTTTACTCGCAAATTTTAACAAGAAGAAGAAGAAGAAAAAAAAATTATTCGATGATTTTTTTATTTTGTATATTGTCTATTGTACGATTAGAGGACATGGAGTATATAAAATGCAAACGTTTTTATTTCTTTTCTCCTTATTGTCGCATGTTGAACATCATATTCTACATAAAATGTGCATGCATGAATAGATGAAGAGTGTGAAAAAAAAACGAAGAAGTTTTTCTCGGTGGTCATTGACATACTGTGAACATCGAGTAATTGAATAGTAAAATATATATATACACAGTGATAATAATAATGATAATAATAATAATAATAATAATAATAATAATGATAAATATGTTCAACGAACGAATAAATCTATAAATGAATGAAATGTGAGGAAAAAATGCGTGAGAAGAAGATCAAATACATTTTTTTTCTCTCTATTGACGAAGATAAATAAAGCAATAAAACTATGTGTCGTAGTACTCTCATTTAGCTAGACTATAAAAATTGCCTTTTTTTTTTCTTTTTTTTTTTTCTCTCTCTCTTTGCTCAACTACAAAAATATGAACTAAGACGTGGTATGTATAATTGTGATGTTACACTTTTGATATTTTAAATATATCCATACAAAATTTTTTTTTAAGAAAAAAAAATAAACTGAAAAGAAATTTGAAGATACACACACACACACACACTCATTGATCGATTCAGATACTATTGACTTTGTTCTCTTACATTATTTTTTTACTCTTGAGATATTGAACAGTGTATTATTGGTATAAACATTATTTTTGCACTATGTAATGTTTCTTTCTTTTTCTCTTTCTCTCTCGTTTCTATGAGAGTGGTCGTTACTGCCGCCCTCTATTAGTCAATCTTATATTTAGATATCTAAATATTACTAAGATTTGTCTATTTTATTTGGATCATATATATATATATATATCATACAGATTATTAACATTTTCTCGCCTGCTAAAAAAGCCGTTTGTCATCGATATTTTCACCTATGATTAATCGATGGTAATGGATATCGTATGTATGAGTATTTTTGATCGACATTTCGGTAAAAAGACGTAATAGTTAGAAAACGATAGACATTAATCATCTAGCAATTATTCTCACTACAACCATCTATTTGATATATACCAAAAAAGAAAAACTTCTTTTTTTTTTTGAAACAAAAGTGGGAGAAATAGAAAAATGTGGGCATCAGCTGCTACATTTATCTCTCATGTAATTTTTGTACGAATACAGCTGAATATATATATATATATAATCAAAATAAAAAAAAAATTAGAAATAGATCTTTAACTATTCTACCATAGTGATTTTATACATTTTTATATTTGTTTTATTTTATATAAAAAAAAAAATTTTTGTTTTGTTTTTTTTGTCTTTAACTCAATCCCGTAATCATCAGCAAAACGAAAGTATTATTTTTGAATTACAAGTAAGTTTCAATTTGTCTTATTAATAAAATTAGAATAGAACCTTTAAAAAATTTGATTTAATATAATTTCGTCTCATAAGTAGACAATTTTTTTTTTTGTTTTTTCATCATTAATATCCCAGCAGACTTTAACAAACGATTGAAGTTTTTATAGTATGTTTTCGTGATGACTGATTCTCTGTATACCAATATGATTTCTTTTTTTTTGTGCGCGTGAAAAAAATACAACCTTAAATATGACATTTTAAAGCCACAAAAACAGAATAGAATAAAGCTTTTTCTTTTGCGAAAAAGGAAAAAAAATGTTGGACCAATAAAAAAACTAATGCAGTTAGAGAGATAGAGAAAAAAAAATAGACTATTGCATCGTATTAATGACTTTTTTTTTTTTCAATTGATATAATCTTATCTTATGAACGATTCTCTTTTTCTTAAATTATTCTCGCCTCTTCAGATTAACATGAAATAATGCGATAGATGTTCACAATAAATAAGAAGTTCATATATGTGCAAGAGAAAAAAAAACTTGATGCTTTAATTTTACGAATACTCGGACAAATAATTAAATACAGTAAAGATGATATTTCTTTTATATCACATAGGCTTTTTTCTTCTTTTTTTTTTTTTTTGAGGAAGAAATTTAACAAAAAAAGAAAAAACAAAGAAAATGTATCCATTTTTTTCTCTGTATTGTTGTCATTGTCATCAACTGATTTATTATCGATATGTGTACTCAAAAAATATACTTTATTTTATTTTATTTTATGTTTTTTGATTGATGTTACTTGTGTGTGTGTGTGTATCAAACATGAAAAAACATTATCTAATCTTTGTGTAAATGATTCGATGTCTAATAGGATTAGTTTCGAAGGGAAAGAAGAGAAGGAGACAATTCAAAACTTCGAACTTCGATACACATAATAAATACATAGTATGAACTGACCAACAATAGGAGAGTCAATCGATATTTGAACGGTAAAAAAAGAAACTTTGATTGTCTTTCTTTTTTTTTTTGTTAAAAAAAAAAATGATGAATCAAGGCAATTCTAACTAGAGAATGATTATGAAATTTTAAAGTATAAATTAGACAAAAAAATAAAAATAAGTACATTCTTCATACGAACAGTTGAATATGATGAAAGAAATGAAGAAGAAGAAGAAAAAGAAGAAAAAATTAATAATAATAAATCGAGAAACATAATGAAAAAATAAGTATTTTTTTTTGTCAATATTTTTTGTTTGTTTTTCGAGTACTAAAATGGGTGAGAAGAAGAAATTAATCATTGTCATTATTCTAATTAATATTATGAGAAAAATGATGATTAGAAAATAATATTTTTTTATTTATTATTATGTTTAGATCGTACTCAATTACAGACAATGCCAAATAAAGATTTTGCCGATTTAGTTATGTTACCACGGGAATGGCGTCGAGGTGATGATATTCTATTGTGGCCAAAAAATCATGATTATTATAATTTACAATGGTTAGAAAATTTATGGAAATATATTAATGAAAAATTACCCAATGATTTATCAATGTTAGAAAATACAAATATTCTCTATGTATTACCTTCTACAAATTCAACTGTTACATCTTCTACTACTACACAACAACGTGGTACAATTACATTATATAAATTATCTAAAAATATTGGTCTTATTCAAATGTTAGCATCACCAACAAAAGATGATCTTAGTTTACAAAAAATATTAGGAAAATTAAACTTTCATTGTATTGATGCATTTCCCGATATTGTACGACGACATTCATGTCTACATACCTATGTACCAACATTAACATGTCAAGGTATATCTTATTAAATTAAATTTTAATAATATATCTTTATTTTTTATTTTATTTTTAGGTTTATTACAAATCTTACGTTATCGTTTACGTCATACAACACAATTAAAAATTGTTCAAGAATTTAATACACTTCTTAGCGATTCTGATATAAAATTATTTCGTCAATATATTTCGAGAATATCATCATTAGATTTAGATGAACAAAATATTCAATGTATTAAACAATTACCAATATTTGATAATGCTTATAATGAAACAGATTCATTAAAATATATTTCATTAACAAATGTTTTATATATTTATGAAAGTGGACCAAAATTACCTTTAGATTTACAACCAAAATCATGTATACATGTAACAGACAGTGATTCGAGAATATTATTAGATAAATTAGGATATGTTATACATGATTTTACACATGTGGCAAGATATATAATAACAACAATTGCTGCAGGCAATGCACAGAAACAAGAAACAACAACATCAAAAATATCGACAGATTATGTAAAAATGACAACATTAGGTATAAAAAATAAAAAAAGAACATTTACTTTTTCCTATGTGTTAATAAATAAACAAAATAAGATAAAGATAAGAGATTAGAGCTTTTTGTCGCATTACAACGAAATAAGAGAGAGAATTTATATGATTTTGTTGTCACTGACCGTCATCCTTCTTCTTTCACTACTAAGCTACAATTTTCATTTATAATTCGTTTCTTTGTGTCAATTAGTGATAGGAGTTTTTCTACAATTACTAACCACTACAGATTTTTGAAAGAAATTAGGAGCATAGTATGAGTAACGAGAGATATATTATTTCATCGAAGAGACTTTTGAAGAACAAATGCAAAAAATTTTTATCAACTAACATCTCCAGTTGATACTATCTATTCTGTCGTAACTTAACTCTATAACCATAGAGTAAACATTTGAATTTTAACTGAGAAACATTTTTTTTTGCTGTTAAAAGTACAAATTCTATACACATCATCCTTTTGTTAATTGCTGAGCATAGTTTAGCATTTATATCGAGACGTTCATGACTACTCACGAGAGAGAAAAATTTTAAAGATTTTTTAAATTGGTTTTATTGTAGTAAATGGAACACTTCCATTTATTCTCCTTTTCATTAAAAAACGATCTATTTTCAGAAATATCTCATAAATCTGGAATCTTTAAGCTTTTTGTTGAAAATTATCGACTAGAACATATGCTCTTTGTGTTATCTATGTGTCTATCTAAATGAGGAATCGTAGATGAGTCGATTTCAATCCCATTAACTTCAATTATATCTGTCCTTTTTTCATTGCGGTCTATGAAACTGTTTGTCTCTACACTCTTCATTGTTGAGTGACATTATGTGTGATCTATGTGAGAAAATGAAGAGAATTCGGAAATTTACTTGATTCTGCATATTATACTCGAACTAATTCAGTTCAACTATTATCGTCTGATGAATTATCTCGATCACAAGTTGGAGATAAATGAACATCAGATTTTTTTTTTGTTCTATAGTCGATGGAAAACGTAATTAATAACGTATATTGTTTTTTGTCTAGGTAAATGGTTATTAGCTCATTGTGCCTCGTTGATATTAACCGATGTTTTATGTCAAGAAACATTGTCATCGTGTAAATTGTTTTTAAATAAAAAACAAGAACTTTGTTCATGTTCACAATTAATTGATCCCTATTTTAAAGAAAAATATTTACCACTATTTGACGTTCGTCTATTACCGTGTCAAGAATTACTCGATAATGATAAATATTTATCACTTTTAAGACATTTAAAACTACGTACATGTTATGATTTAAAATGTGATGAACTCATTGATATATGTGAACACCAAAAAGATCAAAATAAACAACATAATCGAGCATTATTAGCCGATTTTATCTTGGAATTACTTATTCATAATCCAAAATTATTAGAAGATTATTCACAAGCTAAACGAATTGTACTTAAACAATATTTAAATATTACACCATGGGTACCAGTTCAAGTAGAACGACCACAACAATATCCACAAACATTAACGTGGCAAGGTAAAAAATGACACATATTTGTATAATTCAACATTTTTTAATAAGAAGAAAAACTTCAAAATTATATAGGTATCTAAGAAAATATGTTACATATTGTTTTATTTTCTAGGTTCAGTCGATCCACGTCGTTTATATGTGACACCACGTGATTGTACAGATAAATCTTATTCGTATGTGATTGGTAGTGTCTGTTTAATATCATCATTAGACATTCCATTAGAACATCGTGGTAAAATTGATTTACGAGAAATTAAAATTGATTTATTAGTTAAACATTTAAAAATAGTAATACAATGTTTTATGAAATGTACACCGACTGAACATAAAAATGAATATTCAGAATATTCAAATATATGTAAAAAACTCTATGAATCATTATCACATTTTGATATGATTGAAATATCAAAAGAAATGAAAATTCATGATATAAAGTACGTATAGAAGATTCATTTCATATTATCAATGATTAAAACATGTCTTATTTTTATTTTAGTGAATGGATTTGGAATGGTCAAACATTTTCATCTCCTTCTCAAATTTATCTTATTGAAAAAACCCATGTATTAGCACCCTATGTTCAAATTGTACCCTATGATTTTTATTCTTTTACAAAATTTTTTGAACGTGTTGGTGTTAAATTTAAAGCTGATTCATCAAAAATTGAAGATATTTTACGTACACAACAAGGTGATGATCATTTTTATAAATGGATTCGTGATACATACACTGATCGACGATTACTACAATTAGTAAATGATGTTGAAATGAAACAACAACAGACAAATAGTACAAAAACAACAAAAGCATCAACATCCAAAGATGAACAAACAAGAATTACATTTTCATCAACATTAGATAATTCAGATGATAAATATTATCTCTATTTACCAGGTAAATTGTTTAGATTAAATAATATGAAAGAGAATGAAGTTAACGAGAATATTGCACATAATTAAAGCAAGAAGAATATAAGATCAGTAATGATCGAATTTTATTTCAAATGATGTTTTTGTAAAAAAAAAAAACTTTAACTCATTGAGACTTGCATTACTACTGTAATATCATCTACTTGGTATTTTGTGAAAACTTCCAAGAACATGTCTGATTTCCGAAGGATAAAGTTGAGGCAGTTTAAAATCCCATTTTGTTTACAATATCTTAAAAATGTGTTTACCATTCTATATATTCTTATTAGGTGTACGAAGTTTACCTGAAAGTTTTCACAAGTTTCAAAAGTTTTTTTGCTTCACAGAAACAACGCTGACAAGCTTTTTCATATAAGATGGTTAGAGTGTAGGTACGTTCGTATACGAGTCTCACTGATAACTATGAAGAAGTAGTCGAAAGTTGTAGAATGAACAAAATATAGTGCAGAAAATTCTTTTTTCTTTTTTTTTGTATATTGTTTGAAAGAAAAATAACACAATTGAGCTTGGTGTACTCATTTGGAAGAAAGACGATGAGTACTTCACTCCGCTTTTCATTTATCGTTGAAGAGTATTGAGAGGACTTCAGAAGATTTCATAGTTTCGAGCAGCTTGAACATATTTTCGAATGTGATGATTCATCCATTTACGAGTTATCAAACCACAGCTCTGAGCAGAACTTATAAAAACAGTAGAATGGTGAAAAATATACAGAACAATAAGTGCCTATAGAATGATTTCTAAAGTGATTTATTTCTTCATTTTAAAACTAGTTTTTATTACAAAAAACTTTTGAATTCAGTGTAACAACCATATATTCGTTTGGATCAACTCTCTCTTGCTGATTAAACTAATACCGTATTTTTATAATTCTTTGGTGTACATAGGTGAACGTAATAATCTTACAAAATATGTGTTTGAAACGTATATCTTCCGGTCTCAATGAGTTAAAACAGTCTTAAATATGTTCATTCAAAATTTTAGTCTTTATATAGTGACATAACTTCCTAAATTGTCTGTTTAAACTATTATTGACAGAATCACATCATTCTGATATGTTTTATGTCTATGTAGGTAGATATATATTTTAATTTTTCTATTGTTTAGATATATTTAATAAACAATTACAACAAAACAATGTTAAAGAAACATTGGTTCAAGCTCTCACAACTATTATTAAAGAGAAAAAAATTCAATTATTATCTGAAGAAGATTATTTCATTCGAAAAATGTCTGGTTTAGAATATCAAAAGAGTCTTTATGATCATTATCGTATCTACAATGATTTATTATTACCCAATTTAAATGTTTTATCAAAAAATATTAAAGATTCTCTTGTATTATTTGCCATCGATCATTCAGATACATTAATGTTAAATATTTTAAAAGAACATTGTTGTATACCATGTACACCTAATGGTCGTACATTAAGAAAACCATCAAAATTAATTCATCCACATTGTAAATTAGCTCAATTATATTCAGATATTGATGGACTATTTCCATATGGTGGACAAGATTCATATTTAAGAGATGATAGATTAAATGTATTAAAATTATTAGGTAAAATATCATTTTTAATTCTTTTTTTAATTTATGATAAAAATAAAAAATAAAAATATCTATGAATAAATGTAGTTTAATTTCTGTTATTATTTTAGGTATGAAATGTGATGATAATTTTGTTACATGGCAAGAATTAACTGAACGTTGTGAATCTATTCAACGTATACGTGATTATGATTTAGCTTATGAACGATCAATTGCATTATTAACAATTTTAAATGATATGTTAACAATGTATAATAATGGTGCTCCATCAAATGGTTCGATAAATTCGGGTGATACAACACTCTATGATAAAGAATCTCGTCAACGTGCATCACTTCAACTACGAGACATATCATTTTTACCAGTTAAAATACGTCCTGTTGAATTACAACATTTAAATTTACAATGGATGGGTGATAAATATATTAATCGTCTATTAAAACCAAAAGATTTATTATCTCAACATTATGAATTATTAGTTGGTAGTTCATGGCCAATTGTTCAACATTATGATTTATCAAAAATACAAAAAACTGAACATATTTTAATAACAAAACAAATTGAACAATTTTTAGGTTTAGATGATACAACAAAAATTGAATTAAGAGATGTACTTAAACAATTAGATGAAATATCAAAATTATCAGTTATTGGTAGTGGTACAGGAGCAAATTATAATCATCAAACAAGTTCAAAATATATATTAGGTAAGATTAAATTTTATTAATCATATTTATCTTATATTATTGTTGTTTTTAAATATAGATATGTGTTATAATCTATATGATTATATACAATATTATTGTTTTCCACATTTACAAACTCAACAACAATCTTTATCTCATACAAATCATCAACATTTAAGTGAAATTGAATATCGTTCATCGTCAATGTCATCATTACAATTAGAACAATCTATTCGTGATATTCGAGAACATTTTCAACAACGTCGTCTTATCTATTTTCCAGCCGATTTAAATGAGACATCATCATCACCCTATCTCTTTTTATCACTTACACAACTTTTATGGCAATCACCAATAAAAAATTCAACAGTAACACCTAATTTAAAACCTTATTATTATCAAGTACCAGTTACATTACATAAACAATATAAACATTTTTATTTGGATTTATTACAAATTAAAATACAATTAGAATATAAAGATTTATTAACAATTATGGATTCAATTAAGAAAAAATATCAGACAAAACCATTGGATAAAGATGATTTTACATTATTACAAACAATTTATCAACTTATTCTAGACGTTTTTCCTCAAACATCTACATCAAGTTCAACAACACCATTTTATTTACCCAATGTCGATTATGTATTACATCAAGGAAATACACTGTACTATTATCCATTTGAACAGCAATTAGGTAAGTACTAATAAATAATAAAGTCTTATTAAGTAATCTAATCTAAAATTAAAAAAAATAGTTGATTTTTCTTCTTTTTTTTTTGATAAATCGACTATATTTTTACTTTTAAGTTTAAATCTTCTTACCACAAATTGCCAGTAGTCCCACTTTAAAAATTTGAAGTCATAAGTTAATGTAATACAACAGCCTGAAGGTGAAAAGTCTATTTATCTTCTAATGTTGTTTTTAATAATAATAATATATATATATTATTCATCTAATGGTATTTATGTCTTTGATAAACTACCCTAGAATACACGAATTATACAGGTGTGCATTTTCATCTTTCTTTTTTTTTAAACATATTCGATTACATGCTAATATTTATTTATTTTTAATTCTTTATCAGTATGTTTTGTGTCAGCATGCATTCTCATAGTAAATATTAACTGTGAATTTCTCTAGGCAAAAAAAAAAAAACTTGGGGTTTAAAAAAAAAAAACCAAAAAAAAAAAAAAAATATATTAAAAAAAAAAATTTTTTTTTTTTTTTTTTTTTTATAATGAGAAAAATGAGCTTTTTATTTTGCTCAGTTGTCCATATTCATCTTAGTCTGAAGAAGAAAAAAATAAATCGGTTAATGTCGATTACTAAAGAAGTACAAGGTTAAATTTTAATAAAATAATAAGAGATTAGTTTTTTAATCAATATTACTGTTTCGTATCAAGTTATTTGGTTTCATGAATTTTTTTATTCTCTAACAAGAGATAAACTATATTTTGACTTTTCAATGGTCAATTTTTAACGGATATCAGCAAACAGATCAATTGGTGGTAGTATCACGGTAATAATTTAACTGTATTATGCACAAAACTATCATCTTATCGATTCTTAAACTAATTATCAACAATAACAACAAAAAACATAGATCTTAAACTATGTCCAACCATTTCATATAGGAGCTATATTATAATCCCTAAAAGAGATATTTTCAAAACAGTTATAAATAATCGATATTTCATGTTTTTTTTCTCTTATTCTAGTATCGTCTCCACAAGATGAATATTATGTTCATCCATCTGTCGATCGTCGTATATGTATGAAAGCATCTGTAAAAGTACGAAAATCACAATCTTCCGCTTCACAGCAACAACAACAACAACAACAACATTCTACTCCTCCTCCAGCATCAATGCCTGTTTCGGATCAACAACAATCAAATTCATCATCTCGTTTATTTCCAAAATTATTTGGTAATAAAAAATTAGAATCAATTTTAGCTCGTTTAGATGATCCTCATATAAATCCACAATTAGTAGAAAATATGGATGAAACAAATCCAAATATTGTACTCGAATTTCTATTAGAATCAAATAAATATACTCAAATAACTAATAATTTATCGGATGATGATATTACAATTATTCTTAAATATTTTAATGATTTTCTTGCAAAAAATTATCAAGGTATGTATAAATAAATAAATATTAAATTATTCATTTTTAATTAAATATAATTATTTTCTTATAGGTAATTTTCAAAAGTTACGTGAATTAAAAATTTATAAACCATTGTGGGGTTCATCATCATCACCTGAACCTGAACATTCATCATCAAAAACTCATCAACAACAGCAATTATGTTGTTCTCTTGAACAATTTAACTATGTTTATATTCTTAATGAAGATTGGTCAAATTTAATGCGTCGTTCATTTAAAAAAAATTTTTTTACTGAACAATTTCATGAAAAAAAGAGTGTTTTATTAATGCAAAAAAAAATTGAACCATTATCTAAAATATTTATTCATTTACGTTTTCATATACCAACAGATATGGATATTTTCTTACAATTATGTTTACCAGGTTTTCGTAAACTCGATGTTAAATCACAATCAAATTTATTAAAATATTTTTCTGATGATATTGATGAAAAATTGAGTCAACATGATAAAGAACAATGTCGAAAATTATTACATGATAAATTAGAAATATATTCTCAAGCAACATCAGAAGATAAACAACAACATTTTACACAAATAAGAACAAGTGTAAGTGTTATTTTATCTAATAAAATAAGTATTTAATTTTTAATAATTTTTTTGTTTTTGTTTTTATTTCTAGCGTGATCCACCTGAAATTTGTCCTATTACCGAATTATATGATCCACATATTAAAAATATTAAATCTATATTATCGATGCATTATTTTCCCGATGAACAATTTCATACACCATCTATGTTAAAATTTTTAAAAGAATGTGGTTTAAGATCATATATTCAAATTGATAAATGTAAACAGATAATGGAATCAATTCAAACACATGTTAAAGAGAACGGATGGACATCTGAACAAAGAAAACGTTCTAAATATTTGTATGAACATCTCTTAGATAATTGGCAACGATATGATAATTCAATATTAGATATTAAATTTTTAGGTATGTCAGACAGTATCATTTATAATTAACTACTAATATGCTGCAAACGAAATTTAAAAATAGTTAAAATATCCACTGAAAATAGAGTTATCTAATGTATGAATTGTCACTATGTAACCCAGATTGAAGAAAAAAAAGAATTTTTGTCTGGTATATTCCAATGGGATTAAAAATGCAGGTTTTGTCTCATTGTTCACGCTTGAGACGTACAAATTTTTAAAGATTAATTTAAATGAATATTATTCTTTCCAACAAGTACTGATAAACAGCTCGTTTCACTTACTTTACGTGAAAAACTGTCACTAATTACCAGTCAACTTTATATTTCTTCTTTCTCTGAAGTGCAATTCGTAATGATAAGTAAAATGTTCTCATTCATTAACTTCTTGTCTTCTACAGAGTATGACTCTTATCTTAGATTCATTCGTACATCATTGTTTTGACTTCTTTTACTAGAACCATATCGAATGATCTTTGAAAATGATGATCTATTACAATTACACGAACAATATACAGCTTCGGATGATGTAAATCAATTAAAATATACTTGTATTAAATTGTCAGATGGTGAATTACTTCAATATTCAAAATTATGTTGGACATCATCGTATTTATTACCAGAATTTGTTCGTCTCGAACAATATTCTGATTATACAGATCAAACACAACAGATAGATCAAAATTGTCTTGATTTTTTTAAATTAGACAAAAAACCGTCATATGCCCTTGTTAAAACAAATTTAATTAATTTATGTGAAAAATTTTCATTAAAAAATAATAATCCTCAACAAAAACAAAAGGAGAGGAGGTATGTGTCAGTTTAGATTATCTTCTATTTTTTCAATGATTCTATAAATTATTTATTTATTATTTTCTTTTTAGTGATTTAAAATCTGGTTCATCTGCTTCACAACATATTATCGATGATATTCTTATACCCGTATTAAAAGCAATTTATTCATATTTTCAAACAGAAATTAAACTTGAACGACGTTCAGAAATTTATAAAGAATTAGCAAATAAAGAATGTGTTTATTCTAAAACACGTCGACAATTTTTATATGGAAAATATTTTTGTTTAAATTTACCTGTTCAAGATGAAATACCACCATTTTTATTTTCATTACCCGAAGAATTTTTAGAATATAAAAGTTTTTTTCAACAAATTGGTACACAACAAGAACCCCATCCAATGTTATATGGTGATATTTTACGAAAATTATCAAAAGTATGTGATACAGATTATTTAAATTCAAATGAATTATGTAAATCATTAAAAGCTATGGAATGTTTTTTCAAATATTTATCAACAAATTCAACAATAACAGCACAATATAAATTATCAGGTGTGTTTTTACTCTTAATCAATTGAATTTTGATCATTATTATGATTAACTATCTTTTTTTTTGTTTCTTTAGGTTTATATTTGGTATCAAATGATTTTAAATTAATAAAATCAAATGATATTGTCATTATGGATGATAAAACAAAACTTGACTATATGACAAAATTAGTACACGATAAATTTATGTTTAATCCAAATGAACGTGTTTTAAAATTAGATCAAACATCATCATCAAATTCAGCAACATCAAAATCTCAAACATCAACAACAGCACTTAAAGATATTATTGATAAAATATTTGTTAGTCAACGACCTGTTTTATTTACACAAAAATATGAAGAATCATTTTCGATTACAATACCGGAAGATGAAGAATCACATCGCCAACGATTCTTATTCAATTTAGGTAAGTTTATAATTAATCGATTCAATTTAAAAGAGTTTTATATCTTCAATTCATATCAAATATAAACTATTTATCGAAATAATTGATGAAAAAATGTTTGATCAAATTCTTTAAATTAAAGAATGTTGTCTATTAGTTTGAGTTTAGTGTAAGATTAACATATTTTAGTTTTATATATTTTTGTTTTTAGAACGTAAATACAATCAATTATTATCCTCTCGTCATTTACATCGTTGTATGGCACGTGTTATTGCTAATCATGTAGCTCGTCAAACAAATCCAAAAATAATTTCACTTGATGATGTTGAAAATCTTATTCGACAACGTTTAACATATGTTAAAGTTACATGTGTCGAATATTTAGAAACAAATTTAATATATAAAAAAACACAACAAAAAGTTGATCAATCGGTTGATGAAAAAGCTGTCTATCTTGTTGTAGAAGGTGAAGAAAATATTATATTGTATATTTCAATGAAACATACTGAACAACCCTATTTTACATTATGTTTGGCAAGAGCATTAAGTCCATGTTTGGGTTTATCTGAATTACAATTGGATAATAGTGTTATGGCAGCATTATTAGCAACAACAATTGGTCAAATGTCAAAATTATTAAATTTAGTTAATGTAGCAACAGATGAAAATATTTTATCAATTTTAAAAATGCAATATATACCATCGCCTGGAAATGTTTATGGTGATGATATTGAAGCATTACAACTATTCAGTATTGATCAACATCAAATATTGCCAGGTAGATAAATTTATTCATACATACTTTTCTTTATGGTATATATATATATATATAGTCTCTATATTCAATTTAAAATTTAGGTGATTTATGTGTCTATAAATTAAATGATTTATATATTTATTGTGAAGTTGAACGTATTATCAAAGAATATCCATCTGGTGATTCATCTAAATCATCATTTCGAAAGGATGATACTGATGAATGGTCATGGAAAAAGAATCAACAACAAAATTTACCAAATTATACGTTTATATGTAAAATAGATGAAAATAATGGAACACAACGTATTGAACAAGATCAATTTTATGTATTAGAACATTGGTCACGAATATTTGATGCTGTTTCAACAACTCCACCAGATGAACGTGAATCATCAAAATTTTCAACAGATAATAAGACCGGTCGAGATTCATCATCAGGTATATAGATATATATAAGTTATATATGATAAGAGAAAATAGCCGAATGACGACTAAAAATTCGGCTAATTAGCTTGAGTGCACTTTCATCTTTCTAATTATTATGCTTTATTGCTTGAAATTTTGTTTGTAAAAAAACGAAGTATGTGAATTATAACATTGTAGAACAAAAATCTTTGATACTATGGGAATGTAACTACGTATAAATAGCTTGAGTATGACCGCTTTTAACATCTATAATAAGATTCAAATGTATAAATATGAATGAAATGTTGTACAACGAATAAAATTAACTGTTTAATAATGTTAATCATCTGCTTCATTTTTCACTATAGTATTTGATTACAAAAAAGTTTTCAAAATATATTGAATGTTAGTTTGAATGTGTTTGATTTTTATTAAACTAGACGAATGAAATTGCATAATGCCTTTATTTATAATTCTTCTTTGTTTATAACACATTTTTGTCGTCATTCGGCTAGTAAATAATTTAAAATAATATTGTCGTTTTAACCCATTGTGTGTGACTATTTTTCTAGGTGCATCTAAACATGATCGTGATGCGACCGGTGGTGATGGAAATCCTAACATGCATAATTCACATTCTTCTTTTTCTAATAATAATTCTTCTTCCTCTCATCATCGTTCATCACGTCATCATCGTGGAGAGGGTAAAACAGGTTTTCATAGCGATCCAGGAGCAACGGGAACTAATGGACATTCTCGTACAGATAGTGATTCATCAAATGGTACGGGTTCAGAATCTCCGTCAGAGTCAGAATCTTCATCAACTCAACAACAACAGCAAGATGCAATAGATAAAAAAGAGTTAGAAGACGTAAAATCGGAAATATATACTGCCGTGCGGAATGCCTATCAACAAACGGGTCAAGAACGAAAAAAAACAGTGAAAAAATTATTATTAAAATGGCATCCAGACAAGAATCCGGGACGTGAACGTTTTGCAGCCGAAGTATTTAAACATTTAAGAAAACAAATCGATCATTTTGAAAATGATCCATTAACATCATTGTTTAATACGTTCAATAATTTTCATCATTCACCATTTTCAGGTAAACAAGCTAAAGGAAAATATTTGCACAAATGAATTAAGAACAAATTTTTATGAAATTTTTGTATACAAAAATATATTTTTTTCTTTAACAGATAGTTCATAAATTCTTGCTCTTATTTCAAATTGCGAATTTTTCATTTTTGTGCTATAAAATTTTAATCAATGCTTACTTCTTCCACTTTCATAGCGAGCGATCCAAAATTTTCTTGGAATAAAACTCATAAAACTGAATCATCTACAACTGGAACTACAGGAGCTGGTGATTCAACTACAACAGATAGCGGTGCGAAGCCTTCTGCATCAACATCAGCTGGTGGTAGTAGTGATTACTTCCGTTATGGTAGTTTTGATAATTTAAATAATGATGATGTTAAACGTTCGTATCAAGATATTCCACGAACACAAACTACATCAGAAAATACAACTGATTCAGACACTCAAACAAATGGTGGAGGAACATTTTCAGCTGGTACCGGAAAAACTCGTTTCTCACCACATCGTTCATCATCATTTCGAACAGCCAGAGAAGAATGGGCTTATAGACGTCAACATGGATTTCAACGAAGACATGGTTTCTTTTCTCCAACAGAAGAACAGCCAACAAATGGTACATCGGGCACAAATGGAACAGCAAATGGTGCACAAACTGGCACACAAGGAAGTATGTACGAGTTTAATTTTAATCTTATATTAGTAAAACACAAATTCTTAATACTACTCACAGATCTTAAAAAATGTTTATCACTGAAGCATGCAGCGCGCGAGTGATGACGATGATGTTAATGATCGATCTATCACCACCGGCACACACACACACACAGTCGATTAAACTTTTTCTCTTCTATTTCACTATCTAATTAAACTATTCTATTTTTCAGAACCAGCGCCTATTTTTGGTGAGTTTTAACGAATCGAGTCCCACATGTTTTTAATAACCTCTATCGATATAAGTTTACTGAAATTTGTCTGCCACGTCTATTTTATGTTCTCATCATTGTTGTAAGTTATAAACTAAAGAAAAGGACTATAGTAAATTCAACATTTTTATCTTACGTTGGCAGACAATTTCATGTTATTTGTTGACCAAAAACCTTATTTTTATTCAGTACTGACGTAGATTATTATTTCTTTGAATAATACATAACTTCTAGTAGATTCCTTTAGTATTATCTGAAAAAGTCTCTTGATTTTGTGCATGTTTAAAAACTTCTTTTATAAGTATGTTTTTCCATTCATAGTTCCTTCTACTGACGAGTGTTCACTTTTAGTATTTGTATTTGCATGTGACCTCTTCTCTAGAGTAGTATAACATTTCTTCTGCAATACTGCTTATTTAACTCATTTTTGTTATTTTATATTTTTTATAGAAGAAAGTCCAAATGCACGCCGTAAACGTAATTATCAACAATCAGAAGCTGATCGTTGGTTAAAACAAGCTCAACACGATTTAGAAAGCTCATATAGTGATATGCATTCATCAACAGGGAATGTTGCTTATGATTGGGCATGCTATAAATGTTACAGGGTAAGTTGATATATACTAATATTAATAAATTAAACTAAGTGCGTATTTTCTTTGATTTTAGGCAGCTGAAAAAGCGTTAAAAGCTTACCATTATTTCAGAGACACCGGCAAAAATATGACGGCTGATATTCCGGGCTTATTGATCGGCGTTGATAATGATGTGAGAGAAATTGGCTATAAACTATACAAATGGATTGGTGATCCAAATCGAATGCAATATCCAAACGCAGCTAGATTTGCAAAAATACCCGCTGAAGTATTCACTGTCTGTAAGTATTAAAACTATAAGTAAAATGATCTGCGATGCTTGAATTTATTTATTTCTAATACTTGTTCGTACTATACCAATACTAGCCGTTCGATAGCATTCTTATCTCAGATGGACCAGAAAGCTAGTTGCATGTATGGGAAACTTAAGCAATTGAGTGAAAGAATTTTGCATCAACTAGCCTTCTTGCTCAAAGCTATTCAAGATGACGAGTAACGAAACTGATGTTCAATTTCGAAGATTGACACGTGCAGAAAAGGCGTTGGGACTACTGGAACTGATAAATTTCTCAAAGACTTGTTCGTATCCTATCTGAATAATGATAGTCTCAAGGCAAAGTATCCATATTCTTTGTACTCTACGTTATTATTTATTCTATTTCAGCACAAGCTGAACAAGCTATCGAATACACAAAAGAACTATTGAAAAAAATTGAAGATATCATGTATCCGTGAATCATCATTGTTTTGACATATTTTTTATCTCCTATTTTTCTTGTCAGTCGCCAAATCTGTCTATTTAATATATAACCATTTTCTAGTCACAATTTTAACTTATAACAAAATATCTCGCCTTGTTTTTGTTTACAGAAGGCACACACATTTATTGTTTTATTAACCGAAACAGTATATGAGAGTACACACATCTTCCATATAATTCCTCACAATTCTCGTTTTACTGTTATTTTTTTTCCGTTTTTTATACATATTCGTCCATATTTCTAGTGCATTCTCTCTCTCTTTCTCGCTCTCTCTCTCTCTCTCTCTCTTTTTCACACCTTTTCTCTTTTTGTCGATCAATCAACAAACACAAAAATGTATTCGAGCTCACGTACACATTTGTAATATGGGGAGGAAGAAGTTTAGTTATGGGCGTTAATTATTCTCTTTTAGAGATGAATTTATAAATTCATCTCTCTTGTTGTTATTTATCTTGGTTTTTTTTGTTCGTGTAATTTTTTGTTACAGTTATATAGAATGTAGAAAAAAACAAGACGTGTGCGTTTGTTTGTTTTTTTAAAATCTTTATACTATTCTGTACAAGTGTTTTTGTTTGTTTTCTACTTTTTCTTGAATGAATTTGTTCGTTTTTTTTCTAATACTATAGTTATTATATAATTATTATCACAATACTTCTGCTATTCTAATCGCATATCTGATTGTTTCAGTTTCAAATTCAGATCCTTTTTTTGTTTCATTATGAAGGTGAAGAAAGAAAATAAAATATAGGTAAAAATAAAAATGAAAATAATTAATCATTGCTTATATAAGCGTAAATTTAAACATGGAAAAGAAAAGGAGATTCTAGTCACCATTAATCTAATTTATATAGATAAAATGGCCTTATTACAAAACTTATCGGTATCTAAATGAGATCTTTTGATATAATGTAGTAATTTTTCCTGCAATGACTCGGTAATTGATCAAGAATCATGTGATTCTTCCTGTTCACTCATCAAAATTTCAAATGTTTTCTGTTCACTTCGTTTCCGATTACTGTTTTGAGATGGCGGCAACAGATTTCATTATTATCTTCCGATAAAAATGTGTTCAGTCCAAGAAATTCTTTAATCGAAATATTTCAACAATAGCTAAATCTTAAATTATTTCGTAATTGATTGATTTTATTGTACTTTGAGGTATTTTAAGATGGAGAAAACCAAAAATATGGGTCTTTTTTGACGGGTAATTCTTTATGAAATGCACCATGTTTACATTGATTTATGTCAATCGTTCAAACCTCCGAAACTGGTACAACTTGAGCGTTTGCTGGTGAATATCATGTCAGAAAAATGTTAATTTATTTTTCCAACTTACTTTCCAAACATTCAACATGTCGTGTGCAGAAAAATTTTCAACTGTATGAAAAACGACAGATTTTCGAAAAATTTGAGTTCACCGTTTATTCTATGGAGAGTATTGCTGAAGAATATTTTTATCAACAATATTACTGTCTATTTTTGTCATAATAACTGCAGTCGTAAACGAGTTTCTTTGTTTTTAAAATACAAGCAAAAAATCGAAGATTTCGCGTTAGTATTAGAGTTCATTCATACTTATTTCTCCAGCATTGTGATCCATTTATTTTCAAGATAGTCATTCTCAATACTCGCTAGTTACTTATCAAGTGATTGTTCAATTTTTTTCTTTGCTGTTGCTATTTTTGTGCTTGAAAAGAGGAAAGAAAAAGAATCTTAGAGGCTTTGCTTTGGTTATAGCACAGCTGACTGAAGTCAGGTCATATTTGACTTGACTTGACGTGAGAAATTTTTTATAACTTATGAATTGACTTGATCTGACTTGAAAATGTTCTTAAAAGACTTGACTTGACTTGTGGCTTGGCATAAAAAAATCAAGTCAGGTCACGCATATTTTTAAACCTCTTATGCAATCTTATTTTAAATAATAATTTATAATGTTTTGGGAATGTTGATGTTATAACGTAACGTCTCAACTGAGATACAATTCATATTTTAATCAAGTATTATTTTAAGTTGATCATTATTTCTCATTCTGCAAAATTATTCGTTTCTCAACTGAGATACAATTTTGACACGTGCGTTGAACCGTGCAGTTGTGCAAGAGTGCAGTGTATAAAGGTCTATTATTCAATAGTTCTACAAAATCTACAAGAATTACAGCAATTTTCACGCCATTTTGCATACTTCGACGTTTTTCACAAAACTCGTCATTCAGACATAAGCACTCATGACGACGTGGAGATCAATGAATAAGAACTGATTTTGTTGTTACGTTTTTTTCATACATGCGATTACTTGATAATAAATTAATGGTCATATTTGACTATGTAATGTGAAGATAATTCCTATAGTGACTATTGAATAATAGACCTTTGTACACGTGCACTACATGTGTCAAAATTGTATCTCAGTTAAAAAACGAATATTTTCATAGATATAATGGTTTCTCAACTGAGATACTTGATTAAAATATGAATTGTATCTCAGTTGAGTCCAAACCTGTTATGATATGAATAATATGAACTATGTTAGGCTCATTAGAACATTGTCTTTTTTATGATTATCTTTTGAAATACGAAAAAAGAAACATCGTATCTAAACAAAAAGCCGAAGCTCATAGAAAACCGATAATTTGCCCAGCTTCACTTTGGGCATTTTTCTACGGAAAAAAATTTCAAGTCATGACTTGTGACTTGACTTGACTGGAGAAAATTTTTGATGACTTGGCTTGATTTGTGACTTGGAACACCCGTGACTTGCCTAGCTCTGGATTATAGCGTCAAAGTTACTGTACTCAAATGTAGTTTGGTGAAAGTTAGCATTAATTAAAGACGTAAATTTTTAGTTTTTCAAACACCGGTTCGATATCAAAACCAAACGTCTGTTCTTGTACATTTGTATTTATTGTTCTGTAATCATGGCGTCTTCCTGTGCTCGCATTGCACAGAGCACAATTATAAGTAAATGATAATATCCGTTGACCTCCTTTCTTGAGATGCTGATGGTATGATGGTTGTCAGTTAAAAGTGGATAAAAGAGAAATGAAAGATAGATAAATTTGCCAAAACTTAGCATAGTTTTTCTCAAAATATTTCATCGACTTTTCTTTGAGGTTCTAGATAAGGGTATCCATAACAGAGCTGCCACCTATATAAGTCAGAAATTCGGAATCATAATCATAATCCCGAATTTATTTTAGCTCTATATGATGGTCTGCGTCAGGCTAGCCTTCTGGCCAGAGCTGCACTTGATGACTAGTAACGAGATGGCTGACCATTTCAGAAGCTTATCAACTACAGGGAAGATATCGAGTTCTAAACTACCGCGGCAGCACCCTGCACGGTATCCGCAAGGCGGGGTATTCTTCCTATATGATTTACTCGATACAATACAAGAAAATAACAACATAAATATAAATTTCGATTTTAATTGACATGCTATTTTTTGAACGTATATTTTTGATTCCAAAAGTAACTGGCACTTTAGCTGGCCTATAATATGAGAAAGGCAATCTCCACAAACTATAGATAAAAACACACTTAAAAATTTTCATGATCAGGGACAAACAGCCAACTATTTGTCGTATTTTTACAAAAAAGTTTCTTAGAACTTAAAAAATATACATACAGTAATATCTAAACAAGAGTATTCATCGAAATAAAAACAAAAACATTTTCGGGAATAGAACAAATCGTTAAAGTGTGAACATTCGATGGTTTAATTCAAAATAAATTAAACAATTGCATGCGACTACTTTCTCTTAATAATAATAACAATAATTTTTCATAAAAAGATGAGAGTTCACAGATTGTCGATTTATAAAAAAATGAATCAAGCCAGACAACCAAAAGAGTCACAATAAATAGATAAAGTGGAAAGACTAGAGTATAGTATAAAGATAATTGGAAGCAAACAAATGAAAAAAAAGTAAATAAATAAAGAAGTAAACAAATAAAGACTATCCATGCCGAGCTTTTTTTTAAAATACCGGTGATTCAGCAAAATACCGTCGGTATACTGCACCGCACGGTTAACCGCCGGTAGGTAACTTATTAGATCGCGGTCTAAGAAAATACCGCATGATAACCGTTTTTTGTTCATTCACATTGCATTTTGCACTCACGAAGATATAAAACAAACAGAAAATTCGAGAAACTTGATTTCTTCTTAAGATTTCTTTTTAGATTAAATTTTTCTTTTAGATCATATAGACTGGAATTTTGAACTTCGACTCGAGTCAAATTTCTCTCTATCAGGAGCCTGTTTGCACTTACAAGTGCCCAACAATAAAAAAAAACAAAGCTGAACATTAGTTTCGAACTCCTGTTCTACTTGTTCATAATGATAAAATACCAGACGGTATCGCTGGTTATACCGACGGTATACCGTGACATACCACGTAGTTACCGCCGGTATTTTTATTTACTATGGCGGTATACCTCATGGTAACCGTTGGTATTTTGCCGGTATTAAGCACCTGAGTACTGGGAGAAAACGCTGTTTAGCAGTAGGACTGAGTTTTACTATAAGAGATGCCGACATACAGCTCTTACGAATTGATGATAAGAAAGAAAAACGGTAAGTACCAAAATTCGATGCTGAACGTCGGCCGCAGTTAATCCAGAACTATGATTTTAGATTCGCTAGCTATCGTCAGCAAGCCAGTGCATTAACTAAACTGGTTCAATTATGTTAATCATCAAAACTAGCAGTCAATGAATAAAAACAACAACAAAATAGAAAAATCGATAAAAATTATTCGAACTATTACTGCAAACAAACGAATCATATTTATTTCGCTTGATCGATCACATTAGCGTGATCTACTAATATAATAATAATAATACAACGGTCACACATTTAGCATTAAACGTATTCGACATGCGCATACTGTTTATAATCGTGATATTTTCACTACTTGTGGCTATAGGTGCGGACAAAATTTTTGACGATAGTATATGGGTGCGAGCACGCAATTATGAAAATCGAAACAATGATGAGCTTTTATTATTACAACTGTTATTAAAACGTATTTATGATAGTTCATCGGATTTACATAGATCGGATAGTATTGATCGTAGAGAGTGAAAACATTAACAAATGATATATTTTCTATTTTGGCTTTAACAATTTGTATCTATTAATGATTATTATGGCACAGTATTTCTACGTTTCAAACATGAAAGACAGCATGTATGCATTTTTGATACTTTAACTGAGTTGTTTGTTTTTAAACGAATTGCCGAATATGTTTTCAAAACTTTTTTGGTTGTTACATCTAATAAATAAAATTTCTCAAGGTATAAGCAAAACAGGATTGCCAAGTCTTTCGATTTATCGGAATTTTTTCCGATTTTGAGCTTCTTTTTCCCAATGAATTTTGACTTTCTGATTTTTCCCAATTTGTAGAGCTTTTTACTTTTTCCTGAAAAGCACATATATTCTTAAAAGAATTCATTCAGAATTCGTTGAAAGATCGTATGCTTTTTGGCATCATGGCATCATCTATGGCAGGGGACATTTCCAAGAATGACTTTCCATTAGGTTCAGTTGAGAATAAACATAAAAACACAAAACGTCACCAGAAAACGTAAATGTCACGGTGTTTCTGGCACAAAAAAAGGTGTTTTTAGCAAAGATTGGTTAAAAAATCCCAAATATTCTGACTTTTTACAACAAGTTCGCCATGACCCTACTAAAGCACGTTGTTCATCATGTAATTGTAGTATATCGGTTTATGGTGGGGACAAAACCGATCTAGATAAACATGTAGACACTGTAAAACATCAAGAATTTATGAAAAACAAAACAAAAAGTAAGTCCAGTTCCTTTCGATTTATTTTCTCAAGCTTTTTTTATATTTCTTAACGAATTCTAGACTCACTTGAAACATTTTTTACACCATTTATTAAATTAGATAAATTATCAGCTATTGAAGCAACATTTGTATTTCATGGCGTTAAACATACTCGTTCACATTTATCAAAAGATTGCACTGTTTCCGTTGTCAAACGAAACAGTCAATGCTTCAGATAATAGATTTTTTTAACTGTTATTGAATGTGTTTTTTCTGTTGAAAAAACGAATATGTATTGTTGTAGCAGAAAAAGCCTGGTATCTTTACCTTGTTAACGTATTCTGGAAAAAAGCTTCTTCCGATTTTCAGTACAATTATTTTCCGATTTTTTCCTATTTTAGCGGGATTTTTTCCGAACTGCGGATTTTGCACTTGGCAACTCTGAAGCAAAAGCAAAAAAGTGCTATTTTTTACAATTGGACTGATTCTAAGCGTTGTTTCACGAAAAGATTTTTCGGTTCTGTAAACAATATTCTAATCAAACTACTAACGGGTGTGCCATAAATAATGTCGATCTAGGTAATTTTGCTCTAACTCCTGTTCCTTAGGGTCCCCAGAGATGATTATCTTTTTAATAGAACTGTCATAAAATTCTCTACAAAATCATACCTAAAGTTTAATTTCAGAACTTCAATCAAGAAAATTAAACAGATTATATGAATGGCGAAAAAAATACTCAAAAACGCTTTCTTGTTTTAACGTTTTAAAAATAAGAAAGACCGAATTAGCCATTTTGTGGCCAGGGGCTTCTAATTTTGTGTGGCCGTAGGTCTTACTGAATACTGATCATCTACCAAGTTTGTACGTCTTTTACTAGATGGTTCGTGAGATATAAACGTTTTACTTCTTTTTCGTGGTGTTAATAACTCCTGATCCAAGAGAGATGAAAACTTTTTCTTTTTACAAAAATGTAGTCCTGATTCTTCTCTATCTACGATATGAATTTAGAGTGGTAGTTGTTAATGGTTACTGAAAGACAGCTATTTTACGATCGAGATCTCTGGAAATGAGGTTCTGAGATATGAGGTTCTTTCCAAGAAAAATTCATAATCCATTCTAGGAACATCAATACGACTTGAAACTCACAGCAAATACTCTACGACGACTGTAGACTATCCAGTCAAAGTATGAAAGTTAACTATTGTGTGATTCTGGAAATTCATTGAAAACAAGAGCTCACAATTGAAACATATGTGGTGGAGCGAGGGTGAGGAACTAAGGGTCGCTCTTTCTGCTATAGAATCTGCATTCAATGCGCATCATAATTATGAAAAAACAATCATAGAAACTTATGGTTCCGAAAAACATAGGTGAAACTTTTATCAGAAAGATTACACACTCACCTCTGACCTTCGTGATTTCATTTATTTTGCGCCACTTTCACGTCCCTTATATTCTCAAGCAAAACTAATAACATATTTGAGATTAGCAGACAAAACTGAGTCGAATAGTATACTTAACATTTGGTTTTCGAACAAAAATATTCACTGAAAAAACCTCGAGGTTAATGGTGAGTTTGTGCAATAAAGTAACACTACTTTATTTAGCATCGATTGCCTATGTACCATGCCCCTTCGAGATTACCAGATCAAAAAAAACTCCGATCCTAGCTGTCCTAGGAAATTCGATTTTGCAGTCGAACCATGGACTTTTGAGGTTTTGCTAGGATTCAGTTTTGAAGAAGGCACTGTGGGCTATGTATCTGTGAAACAAAATTGATGATTTGTTATTTGTTTTCCAAAGATCCTTTAAAAAACCCGGTTTTTGAAATTCTTTTGAAAAATGCCTCCGTTTGCAGAAAGACACGGTACGGTCTTGATTGTCGAACACTGAGAACCCCACGTCTCTAGTATGTTGCATCTTCTAGTTATACAAAAGGTGGTCAGCCGCGTTTTTTGTTGGCGGCGATAGTAATATATTTTGGTAATCAGTATATAAAACTGTATGGATTTTACTACGAAGTTTTTGATTGATAGTCGTTGATAATTTACATAACATTACCTGTCATAAATAAATGGAGTTGTACATACGTAAACACAGCGCAAACAATGTCTTCTTTTTGATAATGTAAAAATTATGAATAGAAAGAAAAAAAAGAAACGGAATTTATTTCTAAATGTATTTAGTTTCATTCCGGATTGATGTTTTGATCAGAAAAAGTGCATAAATTATCTGTATAGATATTGGTTTTTCGCTGATATGAATAATAAAAAAACTATAATGTAGAACACAGAAAGGTAAGAGGGTTTCGAAAAAAATTATGAATGTGTGCTAAAAAAGATACAAAAGTGCTCTTTAGATTATCTGTTGGTGCTAAATGGAGAAGGCATCTATTTATGTAATGAATGGTAACACCATATTCGCTGTGCCAGTGTAAGATAAAACTCTGAGGTAAATTTATCATATGATTAAAGTGAGAATTAATGAATTATCAAGGTTGTTAGGAAGCATAGAAAGCCCCATTTAGATACTTTAGAAATTCTTATTTTCTGACGTAATATCCTCGTTCTCTGATGTAAATATGTTTCATCACTGTTCCCTTATTGCATGTATACTTTATTGCGTCACTTTTGTTCTTACATCTGTTCCTCCTTTCAAAAAAAACCTATTTGTAATTGCGCAAGGATATGGTCATGGTTATTGCACCACAATATTCAAGATGATTGAACGATATTGCGTATATACATAGATCGGTTTTCTTTGTTAAAACAGACTCTTTTCTTTGTAAATAAACAGTAGTCATATACATCAGAAAACGGGAACGCTGACAAGTGATGCACCGGTCGGCAATCCAACTCCCAATACTACTACTCACTTAAAATAAGAGCTCTAGCAGCTCAGTGCCACTTTTATTTGCAACTAGAGAGTTTGTGCTTTTAGCATTTTGAAGCCAAGGCTTTGACGCATCTTTGCATACGCAAATGAAGTTTTAAATCTTTTCGAAGATAAATTCTTGTGAAGATCTCTGGAAAAATCGGTTAAATGAAGCGTAGGTAATCAACTACATACGCGAGATATTCATAAAACAACCGAGACCATTGTTTTAATCGACTGACAGTAGTAAAATTCAATGAAAAAGGTGGGGTGATTCCAAAATTGGACTCTTTCTCATGTTTGAAAAACCCCGTAAAAAAATAAATAAAGCATTTGTTAGCGGCTGAGAAGCTCTTTCGAATAACGCGATATTATCGCGTGACTCCTTTCATCCGTCTGTTGATTCCAGAAGTCAACTTTAATTAAGACGAACTGAGAAGTCAATTTGGGACGAACTGAGAGTAAACCACAGAAACGAGTCGTCTTATTTAAAATCAATGATAATTACTACTAATTAGCGCTTGAACAGGTGTGAGACAATGTTTTATATTGGTTTCCTTCAGTCGAATAGTAACTATGGATTATATCTATTTGAAGGGGCATATGGGGGAAGTTACTCTTGGAAGAATAATGATTAATGGTGATCGGCATTTTCTTTTAACATGTTTTGTTTAATAGAACCATTTTATCTTTTTCTCCTATATCTCTAATTTTCACCGGTGACACTATTTAAAAAAACATTATTTAAAGATTTTTGTAATCTAGTAGCCAAGTTTTTTGTTGAATTAGTGCTCCACAATCCTGTGTCATCAGCGAACAAATTAGTGTTTGTGTGCAATACCTGACAAGTGAGTGATTCTCGCACAGTAAGCATTTTTCTATAGACCAGCCGGATATGTAGTTTTTTTAATTCAGAAAGAGCATATTTTTGCTCAATATTACTTTATTACATTTGAAATGTTATTGTAAATTAGAAAAACCTGAATTTGGAAAAACATTTTTTGAAAAAAAATAATCAACCTTACCCTAAATTTTTGTCGAAAAACATTTTATTCAGATGATGAGCAAAAGTTATATGTCAGTCGGTATGGTTTTATACGCTGATTTCAAATGTCACATTATTTTTTTTATACTAATGTTTCTGGACTGAAAAACACATTTTAGTTAAAAAAACAGGGTGTTTTCGAAAATCCGTCCCTCTGTGTAGAGAAACTTGTGCATTTTTGTGTATTCACGGTAGATAGGGACATTTTGAGTAACACTTCAACTAATTCAATTTATTTCCAGCTGATTGAAAATGGATTTTTCCTAAAAGGTGGTTATTTTCTAGGCTATTTTTATTTGCTAAATTTCTTCTGAAAAGAGAGCACGTAGAACAAAAACGTTTACACCATAAGATAGATTATGAATTAAAATATAGATGACACTAATTAGATTTAGAAAATGCGCCCTGTTAATTTTTCACTAAATGTCCGCCTGGATACCCACTGTGTCTCAATGAGATATTGGAGTTTCCTTACAAAAAATTTTCAATAAAAAAGCTTGTATTAAAAGGAAGTTCATTAAAATTTTTGATGAAATTCTTGTACCATCAAAAACTATAGGTCACAGCCATTTTGCAGAAGACATTTTAATAAAAATTTCGGTACGTTCATTAAAAAAAATATTTAATGAAAGTTTTTTAATGAACGTCACCCAATCCTACCTCGATCACTAAGAAAGTAATAGACTTACATCCGCAAATATTCAGATAGTTCCATTGGTCTCAATTTATATAGTGAATTATTAAACTAAATAGAATTAAATACTTGTTCTATGTCAAATATAATGAATGTAATTTGTTTATTTTTATATATATATTTATATTAACATCATGTTCAAAATTGTAGTAAATTATCTGCTGTGTATTTATGTTTCCTGTGATCAGCTTGATAATTAGGCTGTTATTTGTGTCATTTTGCAGAATTATTTCGAACGTTGTATGACGATATACTCTCTATCAGTTTGCTAAGACAACAACTGAGAAGACTAATTGGACGATATGATTCGGGAGCATTTAGACTTTATCCAGTTTACACAGCTCACATATTTTAACGGGGAAAAGAATTTTTCAAAATAGTGACAGGTATAGTTTGTGCGATCTAATAAAACACGCATGGTATTTATGAGATTACTCATGACTCGTCGCAACAATGAATGTGGTCAATTAGTTGAAAATATTTTGATAATCAAGGATATCTCTGTATATAGAGCTGGATAAAAAGAGTCGATATCTGAAATTTTCATAACATTCTTTTTCTAAATTCACTAGTTTGGATCTAATTTAGGGAAATGAGATTTTCATCATGGGAATGTAGACAGTATCTTGGTTTATACGTACTGTAAAAAATCGCCTGACACACCAGCAGCATTTTTGATGTAGATGTAAATAAGATTTCCTGTGTATTTCTTCTCTATTTGCCTCTATTTTATATGCAGTGGCTTGAGAACGAAGATATTTTCTGATAAGTAATTTTTTAATTTCACCGGATTTTAATTTAATTAAATCTAAATATAATAAAGAGTATGCATGCACAAGCGTATAAAATAAAGATAAGATAAATATAGAAGGTAGCGTCTGATTTAATTTAATCCTTAATTTTATATTTTTCAATTCCTGACTTTTCCATAATACAAATATGTTCCAGATCGCGAAAATATTCATTATAATCTAACGCATATCCAACAACAAAATGATCCGGTATTTGAAATCCAACATAATCAGGTTTTAATAAACATTTTTTATCTTTTCGACGTTTAATAAATAATGTACAAATTTTCACTGATTTAGGTTGAAATTTTTCTAGTTCTTTTTTCAATGCAACCATCGTCGAACCAGTATCAATCATATCTTCAACAACAATCAAATTTTTGTGTTTCAATGAATTTAAATCGCTTAAACCAATTATTTCCAATTTTTCCGATGACGAATCGTTTACATATGATTTACAACGAATAAATTCCAAACTCATGGGTAAACTACGATCGTTCTGTAAACTAAAATTGAAAACAAAAATATTAAATTTATTCTTATATGTTCGAAATTTAATCAGGCAATCTATAAGATTTTTTCATGTACGATTAAAAGACGTTATTTCCATAATGAATACTAAAATCTCAGATTTCCTTGAGAGTGGAACTCATTCTCACCATTATAACACTACTCAGCAGGTTCTATAATTCATCCGTGTCTCATAGATCAATTTTCTCTAATAATTATCAGTTTATTATTATACGGTTATTATTAGAGTATTGTGTATGAATTCTTTCTTTTGTAGTTTTATTAAAACTTTGACATCTTCATGTTTCATACCGGTTTTCATTTTGTATCTTCGATACTAAATCAGAAAAAAATCGATAGCCACCTTTGAGTACACATAAACAGACCAATTGTTCGGGTATATGAATATGTACATCTAAAAATATACTTGATGCCAAAGCTTCAATTCGATCTTGAACAAGACCATACGGAATCAATACTGATTGTAAATCATCACGATAATGTAATGGTAAATTGAAATATCTTAAAGGATATCCAACAAATTCGTCGGGAATCACCAGTGGATCCGAATCAATTAATGAATCGCGTTTTTGCATCAATGTCGTTTTACCAGTAATAGTAGTCATTCTGCGGATAAAAATAGCTCTACTGAAACCAGTTATATGTAGATAAAAACTATATATTACACTCTACAAGGAAAAAGTGAAAGAGAAAATTAAACAAACTTGCGGCTTTTCTTTTTTTCCTATTCTTATCATGAAAAAGTACTAGATCGTGTCAGTATCTACAACATCAACTGACGCATTCTTTTCGATTTTCTCTTTCTGCACTTAAATCAAGTGTGTTAATCCGTGAAAAGTTATTTGTATGAACAGAAAAGAACAGGCAAAACGACCATCGTATATAAACTAGAAAGAAATATTTACATTTTTTTCGTTTAAACATAAAGAACATTCACATCCTTTAATGTAAATTATTGGAGAACTGATATACATTTATTTCAAAATAAAAGACCCCCCAGTATTTTTTAACTGACTCACGTACAAAAAAGAGCATGGATTTTTATTATTTTGTAGAAAAAACTTGAATTAATCTGTTGGCATAAAAGACCAATGAAAACTTCGGATTCTCTTAACATGTCTTTTAAGTTTTAGTCTAAGTTTCATGACTTGAATTGCCACACTAATCTGCACATTTAAAATGTAGTCAAGCTAGACTACGATGTCTTCTACAAAGCTTCGTAAGATCTATCTCGCAAGCTACCACAGTGCTCAATGACAAGCATTTTCTTTGGACCTAACAGGCTCTTGATGATGACTGTTTTTCGAAAAAACACCAGAAACTCTCGTGTGAAAATCTAAGCTACGTGAAATGAATTTTCGATTATTTCTACACAAAACAAAATGAAAGTTTAAGTCAATAGAAAGTACTGAATTGTTAAGAGGATTTTATAGAAATCTTTAGTCTATAAGAGTACAGTTTTTTCACGAATCTGAAGTACAGAATCAAATTGAGCAGATAAAATATAACATAAAATAGATAAAATTGATAATAAAATAGAGCATTCTTTTATGGAAGACAACGAAACTAGTTACATCCCGACATGGTCTTCTAAAGATACTCTCCGATTTCTTTTCTTCTATTGGTTAGTTCCACGCAGCTTCGACAGTATTACATGATCTGAAAGCCGGTCAGAGGTTACTCTTGTCATCATCCAGAGCATGAAAAATCATTTATAAATCCACACATTTTGGCTGCCCAAACGGTTTCGAGAATGGCCGCTCATAGCTCGCAAAATACGATTTTACCCGTACTCTATGGAAGGAGGAGTATCCTGAGTATCTAAATACCAATTTCACCACTAAATCTGAATTTTTCTCACAGTGATGATCGAAAAGAACACAAAAAGTTGCGTATGTTCCCCCCAAAATTAAATTTTTCCTAATCATTTTTTATACAAAGCTTTTCCATGAAAAATTTAACCGTTACTGGCTAAAATTACGTTTTTTAGTTCGAGAAAAATTCATCCAAAGATTTAGAGAAACAACCTTATTTTGAAATGAACACAAAGCGCACTGAAGCTTGTCTGAATGCTACAAGAACAAGCTCGAAAATACTGTGAACTTTTCGAGATATTATTACCTTAGATACTATTCGAGTATCTACAAAAGCTGTCAAGTTTCGACCCCAAAAAAATTTCTGGGGTCGGTTTTCTAGAAATCCTCGTCAAAATCTTAATCTCATATTTCATAAAGAATCAGCTTTGATCTCGGATTCGTGTTTAGACTCAGAAATGCTGCATAGTTCAGTATTTTCTACTCTTCTGGAGACTATCTGGAAGTCCAGATTTTTACAAAGATTTGGAAAACCGACCCCAAAAATTTGTTCAGCCGGGTTTGAAACTTGGCTTCTTTTGTAGAGCTACTCGAATAGTGTGTAAGGTAATAATGAAATAGAGACGGTGAGGTAAGAGAAGGTAGATAAGTCAAGAGAAGTTAAGATAAGGTAAGGTAAGGTAAGGTAGAGAAGCAAAGAGAAGTTAAGACAAGGTAAGGTAAGGTAGTATAGAGAAGTTAAGATAAGATAGGCTACCTTTTTGTAGTAACGTATGGTATGACATGCTAATAGAAGATAGACTCACGTAAGTAACGGGAGGAAAGGGAAGGTGTGGAAATAGCAAGTTTCTCCAATAATCGAGTTTATTCTGGGAGTTGCACAGTATCTATACTTCAGCGTGCCGTGTGCAGTACTCGATATTAAGGGTACCCCTCCCCTCTTTTTGGGCTTTCCGTAGAAATGCTGTGAAATAAAAACTAAAAGTCGCTAGGGCTTCGTATTTTCAGAACTGATTTTTTCTGAATTTTTTTCAGACCTTCCCTGGTCGAGTTATAGGAAAAATACTGAAAAATGTCTCAAAAACCAAGTTTTTCAGTTTTAGAAACCCTATAACTCGGTAAAGAAATGTCTAACATAAAATTCCAAAAAAATAGCTCTGCAATAGTGTCTTGAGCACCTCTGGTAAAATTTTGAACTCGATCAAATGAAATTTAAGGGGGGTCGTAATGTGGCACAATGAAGCCTGGCAGCAAAAAAATAGTTTTCGAGAAAAAACGCATTTTGTACACAGGTCACTTTTTTCAGAGTATTTGCCGCGATGCTTATATCTCCGCGAAAACTCATCGGAAAATTCTGTAAAACGTCTCATTGTGAAGAAAACACTTTCTTCTATCAGACCATGTGTAAGAAAAATTTTGCATGTACAGAAAATGAGAGAAAAGTTTATGAAACTAAAAAGTTGAGTTTTTTTAGATTTTCAAGGAAAAACTTCAAAAATCCATAACTTTTTGAGAAAAGGTCGGGGAGTACTGGGAGTGGTCTTATTTTGTAGCCCACACTTTCCTCTATATTAGGCTATGCTCAGCTCAAAATCCGAAATTTTTATAAAAAAGAGGGGGAGGGTACCCTTAAGATGCAAAGGATTATCTTACCTTATAGTGCTTTATCTTAACTCCTCTACACTAGCTTACATTACCTTACGTGAACTTACCTTACTATATCTTACCTTATCTTAACTCCTCTACAGTACCTTCCCGTCCTTAACTTCTCCTAACCTCTCTACCCCACCTTAACTTCTGCACACTAGGTTGCATCACCTTACCTTACTTTTTCTTAACTTATGTTAACTTCTCTAGCTTAACTTGTCTTACCATAGGTTATCTTACCTTACTTTTACTTGTGTTGTCATATTCTACCATACCTTACTCAACGATAGCGTTTATGCCGTCACTTCCAGTTAAAGTGGCTTTTTTCTGACTTCTTGGAGAAGGAGTATTTTCTCCACTTTCTCGTTGTGACGCGTTCGCAATAACTTTTCCAGGGAGTGGCTATGAGCTTTTACATACTTTTAGTAGCTCTACGGAATGCATATAGTCAAACCTTCCCGGCTTCCAGTCGTGTATAAAGTGGGCATACCTGTCCGGAATTATCCTATAACCAGGTATCCCGATCTTGGCGATCGAACGATATCACGTTTCTGTCAAACGATATTCTACAGACAGTAATGTGTGCTGAAGACGAGAGAATGGTAGTGATGTTCTAATGCTTCTTTACACATACCCATTGAAATGGTATGTATTCAATATGGAACAATTTTATTGCTTCCTTCTAATACTTACAAAATAAAGTAACACAACAAATAAATAAGGCACATAAAAAAAAAGCACAAAACAAACAAGAACAACAACTTATTTTGTATCACAAAGTAATGCTACCCCTCTCAATGTCCATATATCAGCAGGAACCTTATCTCCCGGTGGACACTCGAGTTTCAATGTGCAAACATAATTTCGATCTGTTCGTCTTGGTTTCTTATAGACTGGTGCATAGTATACTGGTCGTCGATCTTTTTGTGCTCCTTCAGCATCGGCACTGATATGTATAATTGGCATGGGATGTGTGAGCATTTTTTCATTTACTTTCAATTCATCTAACGCACCATTTTTTATTTTAGCACCTTCGATGTAGAGTCCATAAACATAAACTCCTTGAGATGGTGGATCTTTGACTTGATCTTTATCGAATTTTTTCACGGTATTAGTTAGAACAACATTATCCAATGACCAACTAGCATTCGCTCGAGTTATTTCCTAACAAACGGATTTTATATTTATTATAGTGTATATATATGGAGAGAGAGCTTAATTGACTCTACGTACCTGTCTCATTGCTGTTAGGAATCCTTGTGGATTAAAGAATCCTGTCATCCAGTATGTCAGTGGTCTCTGTTCTTTATCTAACTTCAACCACGAACGGTATTGGTCATTACGTTGATACAAATCAGAAAACCAGGCACCTAACGTTGACGACTCCCATGATAGTTTTAACCACACCCGTGGTATTTTAGCATCATACATTCGATCAAGAGCATCTCTCAGGTCTTCATTCATTACAATGGTACCATCAATAGCTAATTTGAGATCTGTAAGAGTCCATTTAACAGCGTTAAGTACGCGCTGAAAACGATCAATTTCCTGACGTAGAAAGATGTTCATCGGTTCTAATTTTGAAAGACGTTCTTTAACTTCATGTGCAATGTAATCAGGTGGTAATTTTTCAAGAGTTTCACTAGCTAAACGATAGATGACAGCTTCACGTGTTTCACCAGCTCCACCACGAGCCTCTTTCGGTTGAATGCTCAAAATTGTATCGAGCACTTTACGAGTTGTATCCTCTTGGTATCTAAATCACGGAAAATAATAGTAAATTCTGAACGGAATAAAAAGAATTAACTCACCTTGCGTCAGCTAATGGACTAAGTCCAAATACTTTTCCCGAATCATAAGCTGGTAATTCGTTAATATAATCAAAAACATCTTGCATTGTAGCCATTTTTGGTATACGATATTTTGGATCTTCAAAATGAAAATTAGATTCGAACATTTCATCTCGAAACCAACATTTGACATAAGTCTTCAGTAAACGTTTGTCAAAATCGTCTGTCACACGACCTAAAGTGGAAAATTACAACGTTTAAGGAGAAAATGAGTATAAAGTAGTTAAGTTATTCATAAAAAAAACTATTAACGGAAACAAAGCTCGGCAAGTCAGACAATTTCCAGGTCTGGAGTCTCCAAAAAAATTAACAACTTCAAGTTAACTTCGGTCAAGTAGAAAAACAGCCATTTCAATCAGATGTGCTAGTAATTTTTGACCTTAAATATATACTCAAAAACAGTTCAATATAGAACGAAGTCAATTTAATAGAAAAAATGCTGTATGTTTTCTTTGTAAGTAACTAATACTCGAAAATATTTCAAGTCAAGTTTCACTCAACTTGTCTGTTTAGAGCATAAACTTACCGCCATATTGCACTTCTGAGATCATATAATGAATTGTTTTCCACTGCAGTTGCTGAAAAAGTAGACAAATACCCTTATAAATATCAATCATGATCACAAAAAATATGATGCTAACTTACTTTTCCTACTTCAATTTCATCTAGATGATTTTGTATAAACTGTACAGTGGCATTAAAGTCGGATGTGTTAAATTCGTATGGAATATTCCAGCCTAATGGACCAAATTTTCGTCTCTCTTGCACAATTGTATGGAGGAATGCTACAGCATACAGTAGTGGTCGCCATTTCTCATGTGAATTAGATTCTAATTGTTGTTCTTGAGTTAAACCAGCAAATGTTCTTTTTAAACCAGGTTTGACACCCTGAGGAGGTTCAGCTGTGTATTTAATTGAAATCTAGATTAAAAAATAGAGAGCATCTTTTAGACCAGATAATGAATTTAAAGGACATACCTGTAATAATCCAATGGGAAATTTCGGATGTAATTCTGTAGTTATCCATAGACGGAAATCGGGGTGTATTCGGTCACTGTTATTGGTTAGTTGTAATAAAAATTCTTCACAGAAATCCAAAGACAAATGACAATTTTGTAGCAACACCCAAGAACCGTTCGTATACGCTTGAGACAGTAAACGTCGAGCATGCACCTCTTGCCCTTGACCTTGAACAAAACCGAAATAACAATATAAATGAAAATTTAACTGCTCAAAATTCGTTAGTCTTCGTTTTACTTAAAGAAGTATCCATTTCACATAAGAAGACATCTCACTGTTATTCCAATAAAAATTTGAAAGAAACATGATATAAATATTTACTTTTCTCTAATTTTAATTCTTCAAGTAGCAGTCAGCCTCTCAGCTTTACACCGGGTTTTCTGGAAACCTCACGAATGCTCTTCTCGAATTTCCTTTAACCCTCAAAACAACTGAACCATTGGTTATTGATCATACTAAGTCTTCAAGCAATGTTTGGTTTTTCCAAAAAACATCAGAAACTCTCGTGTGAAAACCTAAGCTACGTGAAATGGATTTTCGATTGTTTTCACATAAAAACAAAATTGATAAAAACATTAAAATGTAGTCTATGTCATCTGGACTATAGTCTGCAATGGAATGAAAGTCTGACAAGTCAATAGGAAGTACTGGGATTGTTAAGAGGATTTTATAGAGATCTTCGGACTATAAGAGTACTCTTTTTTCACTAATCTGAAGTACAGATCAAATTGAGCAGATAAAATAGAGCATTCTTTCACGAAAGAAGACAACGAAACTAGTTGTATCCCGACACGGTCTTCTAAAGATCCTCGCAATAATCGTTTTCTTCTATAAGCAGATATCCCGATCTTGGCCATTGAACAACATCACGTTTCTTTCAAACGGTATTCTACAGACAGTGATGCGTGTTTTAATTTGAGAGAATGGTGGTGATGTTCTAATGCTGCTTTATACATACCCATTGAGATGGCATGCCAATCGATCATTTTCTTTTTTGCTAATGTTTCTATTTGGACTGTTGGATCCGAACCCATTGACAGAAAACAAATCAATGGTGAAGATTTTTCTGATTCATCCCACATTCTTTCCATATCCAACACAACACCTTAAACAGGTATAGAAGAATTAAATCGAAAAGTCAAACGTCTTCTCCAGCAGCTACCTTCGACATATTTAGATCCTAATGAATCTTCAATGTATCTATTTGCTTGTGGTATAAATCGTGATGGAGTGAGAGATCGAACAAGTAATAAACGACGAAAGGGATCTAGTGTTTGATAACCATCAGGTAACTCAGCTTTTTCCGGTTCGTCTTTCTACAATATGCATAACGCACTTAGTACTAGCATTTAATAAGTTTTATTAATTTTGAGCGCAGAAATATTATCATTAACAAATTTGATAGTTTTTAGCTGATGAGAGAGTAGGAGCAGATAGCAGTTTACAAACTTTATTAGTAAATCCCTCAGTAGATTGTTCGATCATTTGCTGTAACACAAAATAATAGTTTTTGATTTTAACTCAGACAAGTTATTTAAAAAAATATATAATTACTTTAAACCATGTTTCCCATCCTATACCATTGCGAGTGATCTAAAATATATCAACAGATAAAATAGATGCTGCTGTCTGGCTCATTGGTTCAAAATCTATTTAAACCACGTGTGTTATATTTACTTACAGCATCTAGAATCCCAGAGAATTGATATAATTTTGATAATTCAACTAAATTCAACCATGATTCACTTTGTAACCATTTGTAGTTTGAGGGTTTTTGCGGAACTACAAGCATCAAATATTCTATATGAACTCTTTTTTTTTTTAAGATAAATGTTGATTATTTTATACCAGCTTGTACGTCTAATGATGCTCCTCCTTTGACAAGAGTTTGAAATTCATCAAATTTAATTTTTCCTGACTGTTGATCAATTTTAAGTGCAAGCAAAAGCGTAAACATAAATTTGTGCTCTTCATAATAACCACGCACGGCATATTTATAAATTTCATACGTTAAAAATTCCAAGATGTTTGTTATACGTTTTGCTGTCACAGGATTCTAAATGTGAGCACAATATAAGCTTATACACAATTTAAACTCAAAAGATAAGAATTTCTCTAGTCTTACTTTCGGTGATCGTTCAAGTGCTTGATTAAATAATTGTAAAAATTGTTTCAAGGATGTTTGATACATAACATTAACCATTGACATTTCGACAATAAGAAAATAGACAATTGATCCACGAGTAGCTACTGGACGATATTCTTCTCGTGCCACATTAATTTTTTGGCTTGTTTCAGTAGCTATTGCCAGCTTTTGTTTAACATCGGATGATGTAGATTTTGTTGTTTTTAACGTTTTTATTAGATCATCATCGTCGACTAATGAGCCCTATAAAAATAAATTTCAAATAATTAATCCACTGGCTAGGTAAATGTTTTTTTAGTCAACTAATAATTAAAAATTATTTATCTTACTTTGGAATTTGTTAATCTCAATAATAAATTGTCTTCTAATTCTTTCATTCGTTTATTATTTGCTTGAATATCTTCTAACATCTTGACACGTTCTGTTTCTAAATCTGACTTCTCTTTCAAAATTGTTAAACCCAATAACTGATCTTCTAAACCTTTGATAGTTACAGTAAAATCAATTACCGATGTTTTTGCAGATATTTCTGAAAGTAAAACAAGAATAGTTATACCAACAATTGATGCTGTTTAATCGATACTGACCAGGTGTAAATGCTGGATTGGCCAATTTTGTTGTTATATACAAATTAAATCCTTTCAAGACATCTACTTCTTTATCGCCTACTTTCACCTTTAATGTTGAACCGGATCGAATGAAATTTTTTTCTAGAACATTGTCTAAAGCTGGATCCAATTCTTCACCAACATCTTCAATCAATAATGGTCGACCCAATGATAAACAATCTTCCAAATGTTGACGAAAATGTTTTGATTGCAAATTAGTTGACTAGAATAAATAAAAAATATATTTAATAATAATAAGTATTGTCGAATATTAATAGACTGCTGAGAAAGTCAGACAGTAGTAGACATAAATTTTTTGGTGGCTCGACAATCGAGTGGAAATTTTCTCATACAGACGAACATGCAAATGAGTTTTCCATTCATTTTTCCAGAAAAAAAGACACCAGAAGACGTCTAAACGTATTCTTTTCCTGAGTTGAATGAAAGACGGGTGTGGAGGATTCTCGATTTTAAGATGCGTCAAAAAGCGTTCTTAGAAGCGTCTTATATGATCTCACCGATAGTTGAGTCTAGACTAGTCTTCGAGACCAGAAAATCCCTAGAATGCATCTTGATACACTCGTTTAATACTGTTTGATAGACAAAAGATGACTATATTTGCATTTAGACGCGCTTTAAATTTTATTCAGTATATTTAAATGATGAAAATTTAAATCTCTTGGCAAACTCCTAGAAGATTCTGGAACTTCATAGTCTACAGATAATAAACTTTTGGTGATCCCTCAGGATTACCAGTTTCTACTGTTAATAGTTATTATGCACGGATCTCTCTATCTTTCCCGACTAATTAAGGGTATTAGGATTGATGGTGGATACAAAAACGTGTCTAGATGCATTCAAAAAGAAAAGTTTTCATTTTTCTGTCAAGACGCATTTATCATACCCGAGATCGGACGTGTGTGAAAGAATTTTGTGAAAATAATCAAAAAGATAATCAAAACCTTTCCTTAGTGAGACACGATTGTAGCCCGCAAATTTCTGATTAAAACGAGACATCTCAGCTCTACACGACCTTTCTTTGCAAAGTTATCCAATTTACACAAAAAATTTGAGCTGAGAATGAACATTTAGGGGCTTTCTGTGTAAATTGTATAACTTTGCAAAGAAAGGTCGCGTAGAGCTGGCAGATGTCTCGCTTTAATCAGAAATTTGTGGGCTACAATCATGTCTCACTAAGGAAAGATTTTGATTATTTTTCAGAATTTCTGAAAAACTGGTTTTCCAGAAAACTGGATCTTCAGGAGTCATTGGCACGAACCCTTTTAGGCTTTTTACTATCCTGATACCCTCTATCGATCGACGTATGAACGATTGAAAAAGGGGTGTTACAGCAGAATAATGTTCCTCGTAAGTTAAGAAGACTACCTTTTGGAAAAATAATCTATTTAAATCTTAAAATCCAATAAATTAGAAAAAGATAGTGATAATACTCACTTGCAGATCATTTGCAATTTCTTTATTACGAATCCATGCTTTTCCTTGCCCTTGCGGATCAATCAACAGTGGATACCGCTTAGCTCTTGTTACAATAATCGCATTTTGTATCGATAATTCATCGTTTGGTAATCCTTGTAATTTCCATTCACCCACCTGAATAAAGTAGCAGACAAATTAGTGTACATGTATCAAACAGAACTATATAATATAATAACTTACAACTGTAACATCTGTCAAGTATTCTGAGACATTGAGACCTCTCGTAAACGGAATATTTTGTTCATTCAACAACTTTTGCCATTCTTTTGCAAGTAATAAACGAAAATCTTGATTAAATGGACCTTGATATGAAAGGAAACCAGTGCACAATAATACATCGCCAACAAGTCTAGGAAAAACACAACATTTAAGATTCATGTAAAACAGCAGGTAAAAAGGAGCAACTTACTTTACAATTTGTGCTTTAAATTGTTTACTCTGATCGGTCCATCTTTTTTGTTCATCTTCTAAGCCTAATATTAATTCTGTTGCAGCATTCATTCGTCTCAACGTTCGATCCAAATCATCTTGCAAACGTTGTTTGATTGCCATCGCTGAATCGTATTCGGCTTGTGCCGCAGCCACTTCCGCTTCGCGTTTATCTAGCTCACCTTGAGCCATCTGTAACTGATTATTTGCCTTGACTAAACGGGCTTCTTGTATCGCCAAATTGGCTTTCAATGGCATAACACGTTTATTGACATAAAAGAAATCGGCCATAGCACGTGTCCACGTCAAAAGACCGGCAATTGATCCAGCTGCTATATTAGCACCGTCTTTCGTATAATCTGGCGCACGAAAATATGTTTGAAGTAGTTCAATTTGTTCATCATTAATACGATCTCGAGGAAACGTTTGTAATTGGGCTAAAAAGGATGTATCAGACATAAACTAAAATAAAAGATAAACGATGAATGAGATAATATAAATGCATATAAATTTTCTCACCCTCAGTGAACTTTCCCAGGATGGTTCTAGACTCTCTGTTTCTTTATCAAATCTTATTGGATTTGTTAATGGTCGTACAAAAAGAATCAATACACAATCCATAATACGACGAATTAAGTTCGGTGGTTTGCCTAATCGACGAACAACAGCTATATCACCTGGTGTGATCGTTTTTAAAGCTTCTTCAGCTTCCTAAAGGACAATAAGATAGTTAGACGGAAGAAAATAGAAAACTGTTTTTAAGAAACTCATCATACCAATAGTGCTGGTCTAGCATTTTCCAGTTCAGCATTTGCTTGCAACTTATCACGATTTATTTCATCGACAAGCGCTTGTGCAACATCTTTAACACGCTGAACTTTTTTTTTAACAATTTCAGCTTCATTTTTTGTAACAGCAACTTCTTTCAATACCTGAGAGTAGAAGTCTAATAGAATATTATTCTTATAGATATGCACGAAAGCAACAAACCTCATCTGCTTTTTTATTTGCAACGTCCAATTCTTTTTCTTTGACAGTTAACTCTTCTTTCATCGAATGAACAGCTTTTTCAGCTTCGGCTAATTTTGTTAAACCTATAGATAGTTAAGTTAGGTATAGATAATTAATATAAGTGATAAAAACAAAAGCATTATACCTTCATTCATTCTCTTGGCCATTGATTCAATTTCTTGTAATTTTTGTTCATATATTTCTTTGTAACCATTAATAAATGATAAATACGATTTTGGTGTTACATGTGTGGCCCGACGATATTTTTGAAAATATTGAAGACAATATTCAGCTACACCATCATGTACAGCACCCATACATTGAACTAAGTCTTTCTTGTTGGCATCTGAACACACAATATAGAATGAAGAGAGAAAATGATCAGCAACAGCAACTAAAGCATCTTTGGGCCACCGTTGAAACCAATCTATGGTACATCCAGATATTAATCCGGGAAATTGTAGACCTAAACATTGTAATTCCATATTCAATATACATTAATTACAAATAATCTATGACAGACCTCTTTTTCTAAATTTTTCTCCAACAGGTGAAAAACATAGGACAACATGTAAATTTTGTCGAACACGTGTAAGAAAATAATCGTATAAATTTTCATTTGTTGGTGCACGTCTTGGATATTGTTTTTTCATTATCGGTATTAATTCTTGACATATTTCATCTATTTCATCACGTGCAAACATACCAGGAACCTTGAATGAAGATAAATTATTAAATAATATTAAAGTTTATAACAAGAAAAAATACGTACAACTCCTGATGACAGAACATTGTTGATATATTCCAAAAATGATTCATCTTTAATATCTTGATCAGAAAATATAAATGTAATACCTTTGCCTGCTTTGCCAGCAGTACGATATAATGTTTTCAAATCTTCAAGTAAATTATTCGTATTGTAAGCTCTAGAAAAAAAATGAACGAATTCCCTTCTTTTTTTTTCAATCGTTTATTTATGTTATTTCTGCTCACCTTGTTAATGTAATTTGAAATGTTTTGTATCCGGCAATAAATGATGCCAACTTTGTCAGTGATTGTTTTCCTGAGCCGCCCACACCCACTAATAAAGCATTTCCTCTCGGTGTTCGAATAATTCTCGATATTTTAATTAAATGTGTCATGGCATCTTTGAAAAATACCAAATCCATTCCAGAACCACGAATACTTTCATTATATTGACTTATATACATTTTTAAACGTTCTTCTAATTGTTCAAATGAAGCAATCTAAAATTCAATGAAAAACATCATTTGAACATTTCTAGTAACGTAAATTATTATTAACATACAGGTTCGTAGATTTTTGGTGCTTCGAAATCAGCATCTTCGGGTTCATCACCAGTTGGTTCAGGTACATCTCTATAAATGCAAAAATAAATATTATTTCTTCTTATTATTACTTAATATTTTGATTTATTAGTATTTTCAAATATTATTTTTTGAGAAAGCTAAGAATGATAAAAATAAAATGTGCATCATTTCAATTAGTTTAAACCACTTCAAAGTGAACGAGTGAGTATTTTAACTATCACAACAACAATAAAGTCTATTGTAACGTACCAAAATGTTAAAAATGAGTGTGAGTCGTGCTCATGGGAATGTTGATGTCAGATAAATTCCTATTCCTGTTACTTTTTAGTAAAAAGAAAAATGAGACAGAGGTCCTAAAGAGATTACTTTTTGTCGAGTAAATACAATTTATTTTTCTTGTTTTTATTTGTTGGAATCTTTAGAAATAGTTGATATTCTTCTTTTTAAAAGAAGTTACATGTAAAGAAAAAAAGAGTCAAAAAATAAAGCTTAGATAATGTAGCTCATAGAGCTAGAATAATTATAAGCTTTTTTTTCTTTACTACCTTAGAAAATCGACAAACATATCATTTGGTTTAACCCATGGCAAATATTTTTCACCTAATTCTTCTCCAACGACACGATCAATTGTTTTAAAATACCAACGGTAATCGTCTTGTCCGGTAAATCTAAGCATGTGAAGTGAAGTATACAGCAAAAATAGTTCTCAATCATATATATTGTGATATTTTTTAACTTCTTGCTAATAACGTGAATAATTATGTGAAAAATCGATAGATACATGCAAACAGTGATTTGTTTATTAAAATTCATGCTTGCTAGTATCTACAATCGATCAAAATAGTGCGTTTAGTGTTTAGAAAAATACTTCTGTGATCATTTTCTTTTTTTAGTGTTCAACAACAATCAAGTAAATTGACGATGAAATGTATAGAAACAACCTGAGAAAATCGACAAAATATGCTAAGGATGTCGTGTATTCTCCATAGTGGACATTTAATTCTTCTTCAGCTACACGTTTAAACGTTTTTTTAAACCATGTTATATCCTCTTCTGTTACAAATCTATGTATAGAAAACAGTAGTAGAAATTAAAATATCAAGATCATTTTTTCTGTAACAGTATTTTGATAGGATCTTTCTTAACGGTATTTTATGGATATTGAATCAAGAAAATCATTATTGATGTTACTTACCTATCACAGATGACTCTTGTACATTCATGTTTCCATAACTGAATCAGAATTTTTTCTTTATTAATTACTTGTGGTATTGTATTAATCATTCCTTGCCATATTCTCGATAAATCACGTAAATTAAATACATAATGAAATTTAGCCGGTGTGGGTAACATTTTCACCTTTGTTAATTGCCATAGACGTCTTGTAGCTGGTACAAGACGTTCGACTAAATTCCGTACTTCATCTGTAAAACCACGTTCTTTACAATAATGACCCAAGCCAATGACACTAAATATTTTATCAATTGACGTATTCGATGGTAATGTACAATTAAAGATAGCAAATTGACGTTTTAAACGTTGCGGAATATCATTTCGACCACCTCCCGGATGAATCATTGCAGCTAAAAACTAAAACATGACCGTACTACTATTTGTCTCGTACTAACAAGGAAACCTTTTGAGGTGATCAAATGCTTTTTTAATTAAAGCTACTTTTTTCTTAGAAAACGTTAAATGTTAGAAAATCCAAATATTTTACTGTAGTTCAGATTAATATTTTTTTAATTCGATTATAACTTGTTCGATAATTCTAAGAATTTTTCCACATAGGCAACTCGATAAGCTCTACAAACGGGCTAGATTAGAATCTCTTGATTTTTAGATTCAGCGTAGGTCTCTAAAGATCAGACTTTTAAAGATCCACTCAAAAGCCCAATAAGGAGGCAAATTGACATCAGATTCGTGATCAGGATCAAGAATTAACGTAGAAAAAATAATTAGGAAAACTTTTGATTGCATAGAAAGGTATCCTCGAAACTATTAAATAATACGTACTTGCATATCAACGATGCTAATAAATTCTCCTGGTTTTTCTAATGAATAAAATCCACCCTGTTCAATAAGTTGACGAACAATTTCATTTGTTATTTGATCGCCCCATTCGTTTATTGTCGGCATATTAATATCATCGATAAAGAGGGTCATCTTCTTGCCAGCCGGAGGACCGTAGGTTGAACCAACACGTTTATCAACATAACTTTCAATTATACGCTAAAGTAACAAAGATAAAGTAAAATATGGAATATAGTAGGTATATAATTCATACTTGAACCATATTTGGTGTGGTAGCTGATGAGAAATTAACAGTTTTTGCAGCATGTTCTTCGGCATTATATTTATCCATATAACTCTGGATTATCACCGTTTTAGCTGTACCTTGTTCACCAATTAATAGCACAGGCTAATAATAAAAATTTTCATTAGGAGGTGAAACTGCAGGCTTCCTGTGATTTTTATGAGCGATTACCTTATTTTGTTTCGCGATTGTATGTATTAAAAAGTCTGTTCTGACATTATCCACATTTGGCACCAAAATTGATGAATATTCGGGATCATGATCTTTTGGATATACATACTCCGTTACAACCGTGTTCCAATGAGTCCATTGACCTAAGTATATTCATCGGACATTATGTGTATTTGTATTATTATCAATATCTTGGCTCACCTTTGTCATTGACAAAATAATCGAATATTGATTCTTCGGTATTTAATTGTACAGCCGGCGTATCCAATCGAAGTCCATCATGATTTGTTAATATATATTCTTGTAAATGACCACGATCATCTAATTCTAAAAATGCGCCTACACTCCACATGATGGCAAAGACGTATAAACGTTCAATATGCAATTGATTTAATTGTTCTTTAGCATCTTTAGCAGGCAATAAACCATTCAATAGTTTGCATGCCTAGAAATATTGTGCGAAATTACAAAACTAGTAGAATACTAACAAGCTTATCGACTTACTTGTGTGACAATCATACATTCAAGTACAGGCATTTTTGATTTGAGATATAAAGCAAAATATCGATATAATAGAGGAAATGATGATTCAAATAAACGCATGAGTATGTCACCATCATGAATTGAACGATCACGTTTTATCCAGCCCTAAAATGAAATATTAAAGATACTAAACGAATTGACAAAAATAGAGATGAATCATGTATCTTACTTGTATTAATGGTTTCCAATCTAATCCAGAACTACTCATGTAGACCATACCATTTCTAGATACCGTTGCTGGTGATGCATTATCAATATTATGTACTTCAAATATTATTTTACAATTAGAAGCCATTGATATTCGATCACCATTTGCTAATGTCAATGACTTATTATCATCCAATACAGAGTTCAAATTTTCAATCCATATGGCATCTACAGGACCATCGAGTACCAACCAGATAAATTCACCTTTTTTTGTACGCAATGTACGTCGCCATAGTGTGGAGAAAATTCCATCTGTCCAATCATTTGTAGCTGCATCTAATCGGCCAAACATTTGCGGTGCAGTAATGGCTTTTGGATTCATACGCATTTCACGATGTGGTTCACCACAAATGGTCATTGCTTTCATCAATGTGTGAATACAACAAGTTTTGCCGACACCTGTAGGACCCAATGTCATCATTCCATGACGGACACGTTGTGTTTCGTATAACTAAATAAATACAAGAAACAGTTATATATCAGAAAGGAAAAGAAACCGCTTAGATATGATGAATCAGCATCGTTCATTGTGTCCTTAGAAGACACGTATTACTGTAGTCTAAGAAAAAAAGATGATAACATTAGTTTACTTGTATAATTTTTAATATCCATGGTGGATGACTAATGAGACCGGCTGCTTGTGCTTCTTTATTAATAGCTGATTCCAGATCAGCATACTTTTCTTTTTCAAGTCTGATATTTGGAAATAAATCATTGATTAACGAAATAAATAGTGGTTCATCTTCATCCACCTAAATACATACAATATCATGATTTTCTTGTGATTATATAATATACAGTTCAATGACTAATACACTAAGACTTTGGGGGAAAATTGTTTATCATCACGAGGTAGAACGCGATGTCAGACAGAAATTTCACGTCCCAGCGAATCCTTCACAAATGAACTACGTACCAATTAAATTAACTCAATGTACATAGAAAGGACTCTGACAAGACTTGTGAGTAGTATAGGTACTTATAATTGGTTAAACTATTTAACCCTGTTAAATAGTTGGATACACACACTCATTATACGCTTTTCCTTTATTATTCTGCGTTTATCAATCTTACATACCAGTTTTGATAGATTCATATCTCGCAATACTCTCATGACAATTGTTTTTTCTTGATCACTTTTGTTTGCTCGTTTAACAGCACCCAATGTTCTCAGCACTGACAAAATATTTCTCAAACCAAAATCATAATGAACCTAAATTATATGGTATTTATATACAATTTGTAGAACATAAATTAGATGAACTATTTACTTGTTTACTCAATTGTTCTTCGCATAGTTTATACAATGTATAAAATTTTTTTGATAATGGCACATTCTCGCGAAAACCACATGCAGCCATTTTTACACGAATAATTGGTAGACGATCGGGAACCATCATAGCAACAGAACGAAAATTGATTTTTAGATTTTCCGGTAATTCTTGACGACCAGCATAACCAGGATTCTACAAAAAGATATCGTAAAATTAGCTTCAACAAAGAGTATGATTTATTTAATAAATGAAATACCATAGTCAAGAATATTCCAAATTCCATATTCATTTCGACCATATCACCATCAGTAAATGTAAACTGTCGTTTTTTTTCTTTCTTACATGCTAAAATAATGGCGATTTGTTGGGCGGCCACCGATAGTACGGGCAAATCGATTCGATTAAATTCATCGAAACATCCGAATGATCCTGATTGAGCAAGTCCCTTAAATATTCGACCAAGACCACGAAAATCCATTTGATCCGAACAATTAAATACGACAACATATTTTCCTAAGCAACGACCCATATCTTTCACCGTTTCAGTTTTACCTAAAAGAAGATGAAGAATGAACCATGGTCCATCGCCACAGGTAGTACTATCATATCATATAAAGTTTTTTCAACCATGTACGATGGATGATTTTAGTTCGTAATGAGGACATCAACATTTCTGGATACAAATCTTTTTTCGCAGATTATCATCGTTCTACCGTTATATAACTGTTTACTAAAAAATTATTTTTTTGAAAAATATTATCACGGTGTCGGACGATTTGTGCTAATGTTCACCTTTTTTAAAATTTCTTAACATGGAAGTTTAGCGATCCCTCGGTGATATTAAGTCCTAACAGAAATTTTTTTTATTAATCTGTAGCTGGGCAGGCCACTATTTATTCTTAAGATCTTTTACAAATTAAGGATTTTGTGAAGGTAACAGGAAAAGAACAAATTCTACATTCACTATAACTTGACTTCTAGTAAAAGTTTTCTCGCTATTCTGAAAGAGTTAACAAATTTTTTTTCACACGAAAAGACATTGAATTTTATATCCGAGTAATAGAAAGCTGAAAAGAATGATTCTCATCTCTTGACTAAATATTTGTATTGTTTCTCGCTCTACCTACCTCTTCGAGGCATGGCGCGGGTCCGAGTCCAGACTGAAAGATTGTTTTGAAGGACTCGGACTCAAGTTTTTGTATCCAGGGCTCAGTAAATTAAAAAAGAGAAATAAACCATCCTCATCGAAAAAGATTACCGGACTCGGACTCGTCTAAGCCTGACCTCTTCTAAAAAACGGCATTTTTTTGTCCGTTGTCTTGATTTTCGATCTTCGAAGGAGATCTTGGTATACGGATACTTTTTTTCAGTAAGTCTTAAAGTAAATAATCTTTCTAACACGTAGATTTATACAAGAAGCTCTTCTCGTCAAAATAAGATGTTCTGAAACTCTGTGTCCTTGTGCTAAAGAGTTAAACATCTTTTCCCACAAGCTTCTGTTGTATCAAATAACGTTTTCTCTCAAAATCGCTGTTTTTATGATTTCTCGATATTTTCTGTTCAGAAAGATAATGGAAAGTTTGATTAGTAATTAAAGTGAAGCGGATACTTACTTACGGATACATCGTCAAAGAGAATTTTTGACCGATGATATCTGATACAAATGAATAGAACGAATAATTCACGTTCTATCTGTTGTAGACATAAGTATTAAAACCCATTCAAACTCTCTAATATCTTTCTGAACGGAGAGGTTTTTCAGAAAATTTTGGATAATTGCATGATGAAATTCTGAGAATATCTCATATTTCTTACCAGTTCCTGCTGGTCCCGCTGGTGCCCCGCCCATTGACATGTGAAGAGCTTGTGCTAACGTTATATAACATCGATCAGTCAATGGTGTAATGACCAAACGTTCGGTGCATCCCAAAAATTCATTTTGATATGTGAAATCAACATCTGTGATCGATATTTGAACTTTATCCAATTCTTCATTGAAATAAAATCTTGTTTGTTTCAACCAGTCAAAATCAGATATTGAACGAATACTTCCCGCGACTAATTCATCAAATATATCTTTTTGATGTACATGAATGGTAATGAGTGTCTCATATTTTGTGCGTTCAACTTTTGACAGATCTCTGGTTGTTTGATCAATGAGTAAATCCAAAAGATCACCAAATAATTTTGATGTTTGTCTCATTAGATTTTTATCCGATTTGGCGTTTTTCAAGGCATTAGTAGCATCACGAGTCCAAATCAATTGTATACCTGAAAAAGAATTTTATTCGTCAAAGAAATCATACAGATAAACTAATAAATGTACAACTTACCTAGCAGGCCAACTTGTGCTGGATATGTATTCAAAAATTCGATCAGATTAAATGAACCCGAATCCGATAGGGCATTGTAAGCTTGTCGAATGACACCATGTAACGATTTTTGAGATTCTTTTAATAGCGACATAAGCCATACTTCAACATTGCCCTCAGCTTTTACCGGTTTTTCTAACTAAAATAATTTAATAATAACTCATTTATCTTTACAACTGTTCATAGCTATTTACTTACTTCAATTGTTTCTCCTTCTGATGATTCAATTGACAATATTTTATCATATTCTTTATCGTGAAATCGTACTGTCTTTATATTATCGAAAACAGACAATAAATGAGCTTTAATTGTATGTGGATCACTTGCTTGCCCAAGAATTTCGAGTAATGCTGGATCTGATACAAAGAAAAATCTTGGAAATAATAAACGTTTTCGTTCTAAATAACCGGTCAATGATTTTTGACATAATTCTAATTGTTCAAGAAGATGAGGTAATAGTTGTTTAAGTGCTTCATCTGCTGTACAACATTGAACGACAGCCGGTTGTTCATGAGCTTTTGACATAATTTTTAGCCATGATTTATCGATGGATGAAAAACGTTTAGCTTCTTGAGGTAACTGTTTAGCAATATCACCACCAACAAAAACAGCTTCTAAATAAACCCATAAATTTTGTACACGCATCCAATTTTCAATAATTTCATTGGTATCTGTCAAATCTTTAACCCATCTTTGAATATGTTTACGAAAAGGAACGTTATATCTGAAAAAAATACAAAAATCAATTAGAGAAATAATGAAAAATACATCTTCAAATACTCAAGGCCGTAAATTGCGGATGGGGGGAGGGAGACGGGGGTGTACACTCCCTCAAAAAGAAAAATTTGTCTTATCCTAATTAAAATTTTTTTTCTTACACCTCCCCCAACGTTGACTTCCTGTTTACGGCCCTGCAAATACTTACCGGTTACTCATTAGCGATCCTAATAACATGAGCGAATCTTCTAATAATCCAATTACTTCTAGTATTCTATCACCTTTCAATAGTAATTCTCCTCTTGTTTTAAATTGTGCAAAATTAAATTCTTGTGATTTCCAATCACTTTCAACTTGTTTTAATTTTGCTTCAATATCTCGTTCTTTAACTGCAGCAATACAAATATCTTCAATATCTTCTTTAAACTGAAGCAATGGTAAATCCATAACATGTCGTAGACGAAAATCATCGGCTTCGACATCTAAATGGTGTACTCCTGTTACATCAGCAATGCGTTGCCAATGACGATGTTGCATCGCTTTATTTGACATCATTTCTAATAATGGACAACCTAGAAGTCACAATATTTTCCAGTAGACAATAAACATCTTAGACATCAAAATAATGTACAACTTACATTCGCTAAACTCGTCAATGGTTTTTTTGAGTGCATGAAATGCTGGAAAGTCTCTCAGTCCTTTTGGTAATCTTTGACAAGATGTTTGAAAATCGAATAATTCTTGATTAATTTTATCAATATCCACGTCTGTCCACGGTATATCATAGTAACTGGCTACTGTATCCAACACTTTATTGTACAATGTATATAATCGTTGTAAAAGTGCTAAATCTTTCTTAATTTTTTCTAATTGTGGATATTCATTTACTCTTAAACCAAATAATTCTTCACCGCCATGATATGTTTCATAACGTTTGTACAAATTTTCTACTCGACTTTGAAAGAGAATTTGTCGATCGGATGATTCACGTGGTGTGATACCACTAATCGTTGGCCCACTCTTTTCATATTCCGCATAAAATTTGTTACAGTCTTTAACAAATTTGACAACATTTTCTAAAAGTTCTTTTTTAAATTGTGGTTGAAGTTTTAATAGATTTGTAGTCATCTGTGAACAAAGTTGTTGTAGTTTTTGCCATGAATAGCGTAAATTATCACATCGTTCAGTTTCTTCTCTTGCTACATTGAGTTCATGTGCTTGTAACATTGCATACGATTCTTCAATAGGTCCAACTGACATATCAATTCGAATTTCATTTTCTCGTAATTCTTTAACAGTTAACATAATTAATCGAATATCTTCGAGATCTTTAACTGGTCGTTGTAAACGTTTTTCCATATCTTCGATAAACTGGATGACATCATTCATTTCTTTACGATATTTGAAATTACACGCCTGACCATAACGAATTATCCAATCACGAGTCTCAGTTATCAAACCAAATTTTAAATGTACTAAAACAGCAGACATGATGATATGTGCAAAGAATGTAATATTATGTACCTGTAAATATGGCCAATGGACCAACTGATATACATTCTGCTAGTGAATTAATTTCTGATGATAATTGTTCATAATCTTTAATTTTTGTTTCAAATTCACCCACATGAGGTTGACGAGATAAAAAATCTTTTAATTCTTCATCACGATCTTTTTGCCATAAAGCACTATAATGTGTGAATGGTTCAAGTGCCACAGTGATATCCTACAGTATAAATACTTTTCTAATAAATTGTTTCTTAGACTTTGTTTCTTATTTACATACTTTTTTCGTTGCATTAACACATGTTGCTAGCAATGCTACTAATTTTGCTATCTCTTTGTTTTCTGACACATTTTTGTAATAGCTGTTAGCTGGTGCAACTGCAAGCTGTCGATCTTGTGGATCATTTAATCGTACTTTGCTTCCTAGTTCACCATGTTGTCCTCCTTGATTTTGTGTTGCCAATGAATTAGATCCTGGTCCGTCTTTGAATACACCTAATACACTCTGTCTTCCTCCTCCGAAAGCTAAATCATCATCCTCGAGCACATCTGCATTTGTTAAACTCATCTGACGAGCCATTGTACGTGGTTCTATTTCAACAAAACCATTTTGTGTTTCATCAAATGTTTCTAATCGGTTACGTTTTGACTAGAAAAGAAAACTGAGATAGTTTCATCATAGAAATATTAGATATAGGCAAAAAGCTAATATCGTACAACAAACAAAGAATCATGCAATAACAACGAATAATGCTTAAACGACGGTAAAATTTTTATGCTAGGGATATGGTTTTTTAATACAGTAGAGGAAGAAATTGCACTTCTGGTTGGATTTTTTTAAGAAAAGCAACTAACACAAACGATTTCCTACTACAATACTATCTTTGTAATTCGATTAATAATTTAATTTAATTTAAATTTTACAAGATAATAAATTTAATTAAAGTTATTATCTTGTAAATTTTACAAAAAATACACATTACATACACATAACTCTCGTTTTGTGGAAGAACTGATACATGCTCATATGACACGCTTCTTTCGAGAGTAGAATGGTAACAACAAAAGCTGAGAGTTAATTCACACTTTCAGAAGAATTTCATACATTTATTAGATACATTAGAAGATTATCTATCTTATGTGTTTAGTTTTACAAAACTCATTTTGTTACAAAGCGTCAATATTGATCAACACTTTCAGAATATGAGTAGAAAGATATAGTGGCTAAAAATAATGCACTATATTTCTATACTATATTTCTAATTACTTACTTGATATTACAAACAACACTTAACTTTCTCATTTCAAGATTAAACTAGTCACAATACCTGAGTTTGAGTTGGATCACTTTCACATTTTTATTAGGTCCTATGTCACAAAGACTTTCTAAAGTATCTTACTTTGGAATACTGCTTAGCAGTATAAAAATACTGTCTACTTACTTTAGTTCTGTCTTTACTCCATTGTGATATATTTTTTGCTACAGATAATATTGTTTGTACAGCTTTGTTTAGATATAATTGTACTTCATCTGTGGGTGGTTGGACAACAATATTTGGAATCGCTAATTCAGCGAAAACTTTAAATACAGGTGCTTCATGATTATTACGACCTAGAAGTACTGTAATGTTTGAAAAACTGACATAAAAGACGAGACATCAAGAGAATGAGTTGAATATAATGAAATAATATTCAAGTGGAGTTTCGAAAATGAAAGTCAGATCAGGATCCGGATTCGAAAATAGTTTTCTTTGCCGGTCAAGGTCTGGAATGAAACAAAATACAGAGGCAATGTGGAGTCACTAGAAAACTATTAGTTAAACTGATATGTACGATATGTAGTATTGGGATCCAAAAGCGAAACCGAGTCTTGAAGATGTAATCTACGCGCGTAGACGGATTCGGACGAAAAAAAACTATATTCACACGACTGTGTTTTCAATTAACCGGCATGAACATCTTGACTATGTTCAGTTAAACTTTCGTACAACGTTTGCAGACAGAAAATCTTGAGATCGAAATGAATGAAAAAGATCACTAGTTAGATGATTTTTTTATATACCATAGGTTAGTGTTGATGTAATTCTTTTTCTCAGTTTTTCTAATGTTAATTTAATTACTTTCACAATTGCATCTAAATTTTTATGGCTAAAATAATTGATTAATTCTTTAATAGCTGTTTGTAATTGTTCACTAGATTCATATTTCCGTCTACCACCACTTTTAATTTCACTTTGTTGAATTCCTGATTTTAATCGTCCATTCAGTTTTGCTGAAGGCTCACGTTTATAACTATTTGTCGTGCTAGCCGTATTCAGAAGACTAGTCTTACTTTTCCCCGTATGTGCACGACTATTAACAATTGATATATCATCTGAATTAGAAATAACACTTGAATAATCGTCGTAATCAGTGAAATAGTATGTCAACTTACCATCTGTTGTTTCTTCGTCATCATTGCCTCCATTTGTATATCCTCCTAGTTCCTCATCAGTACCGGTACTACATAATAAATCAATTACTTCCAAAACAGCTTCTTCAACATTACGAGAGCTCGTTTGCATCAACTGAGCACAACGACCACATAATTCCTTAAAAAAATAGACTTAATAGAACAACAAAATATACATGATTGAATTATTTTACTTGTGTATTTTTCAAAAATTGTTCTGGTAATATCGGTTCATCTTCGGGTAATTCACAAAGTGACATAGATGCAATTTTATCAAGTACAGCATCAATTCGATAAGTTACTAAATCATTTGATCGTTCTAACAGTAAATCAAATTCTGATAATGCATCATCAAACTAAAATTATTTATAATTCTTATTCGACATATATAATAAGTAAAAGATCAATCTACGCACCGTTTTGACATAATCGTCTATGGTTAACGATGCCCAAGTCAATGTTGTTAGACCTGGTTTTATAATATCGTTTAATTTACGAAGTTTTGGTAGTAATAGAGGTTCAAATACTGGCTTTATCTTTTCTCGTAGTGTTTTGTTCTTCTCTAATAATCTTGTTAAATCTTGATAATGCTTTTTTAATATTTCTTCACGTTGTGCTAGAACAGCAGCCTCTTTCGGTATCTCTAATCCTAATCGTGCTAAACATTGTGTTTCTCGAATTAATTCTAAAATATTTGGATCAAAATTGATCATATAATCGGGTGATTTTCCCGATGAGGATAATGTTGATGATGTAATGAGTGACTGTGTAGTCGATGTAAATGAGATAGCTGAACCACTGCTGAAATCATTATCATGTCGAACAAGAACGAGTAAAGAAGAATTAATACCAGTTGATATAACGCTGACTTGTCTTAACCATCCACGATGATATAACATTTCATAGGAGAGTAATACTTTTGATAATTGATTATAATTTTTGATAATTTTTTTAGCATCTGGATATTGAAGAATAGTTTTGTTAGCCACAAAAATATTCATTGGTTTTTGAACACGAAGATACAGTTGACGAGCCCATATAATACGACCTTAAAAGACACACAAACATTCATCAATCGATATACAACAAATATTCTTCTTACCAGCTATCGGCGGTAAATCTCGTGATATCAATGGTTCTTTACTACTTTTCTGATATATTTTTGCTACAGTATCCAAATCTTTTGAATAATAATTAAGAATTTTCGAATATTTTTCATTCAAACCGATATTTGGTAATTGTAATTTTTCAAAACGTTTTAACGCAGTTAATGAACGTTCTGTATTTCTAATGGCATTAAAAATTTTATCTAAAAAATAATGTCTAAAGAGTGTGAGAATGTGAAATTGTCTAAATGAAAAATATTTTCTTACCTAGAAATTCATTAATTCCATTATGTAAATCTTGTATTGATCGTTTAAATTCATCATAGTCCAAATCAAAATCTTGTTTTCGTTGGTCCAAATAATCATAGTCTTTTTTTTTCATACTTAGAACAATAATATTGAATTTTGAATAAAATGCACTACTTCCTACCAAAGAAATAGTCTTATAAAATTTAAATAAACAAATTAATTATTTCATTTTACCTTCAATTTTTGAATCTTGTAAATGTTGATACATATTTATTGTTGAAAACATATCAATTATTTTTTCACATCGTCGTTGAAATGAATCAAATTTTCCAAATATATACATTTCACTAAAATCAAATGGACGATCATTTGGTGTTTGAGCTAATTTTGTTTTTGTTAATTGAAAATTTCGTTGATATTCATCATTAAGTTTAATACAATCACGTAATTTTGAGATAAGAACAGATTGATCTTGTGACCAAATTGTTTCCGTATAATTATTGGTCACATAATTTTTACACGTAGTTATCATCTGATTTGTTATCTAAATAAAATAATATTTATTTTAATAATATAGATAATTTCTTACTTTTAATTAGATAAAAAGAAAATCATACTTTGACAAATAATGATGTCATTCTCTCCGATGTATTATAATATCTTGATATAGAATGTATCATTCTCACAGCATTAATAAGTCCTGGTATTGAATCTAACATTCCCACAGGATCTGAATTGTACAATGGTTCACAAAATTTTTCCAATGTATATAAATATCGAACATTATCTTTTGCTTCATTAGCAGCATCTGTTATTTTACCATCTAATAATTTCCATTGTTGTATGAGTTTTGATTTTGCTGTTTGTAAAATTGTAAGCACAGCCTTGACATCTGTTCCTTTAATTTGATCGAGTAAAAAATTAAATTTTGTCATACGTTTTTTCCAATATTCTAATTCTGCTCGTGGACCAATATTATCTGCTTCACGACGAATTTGTTCACTTTCAGCTAATACCTAGAAAAAAAAAAGAAAAAAAAAGAAGAGTTGATATATTTACACAAACATAGAATAATTATCTGTTTACTTGTTGCATTTGTTTGATCCATATTTTCATTGTATCTTCAATCGACTGTAATGCTTCATTATTTGAGGCTACTGACACATAATCAGCTGCGTTTTGTAATTGACTAATATCAATTTTATCACATGGTTTTAATAAAACACGTTCATTTATACTTTCTTGGGCACCTAAAAAATGTATAGCATTCTCTTCATCTAAGATATCTAATCGTTACACAAATTGCTTACTATAGAGATTTGAGACAAAATTGGATAGTTTGGATAAAAAATCTACTTTAACTAATTGATTTTCATTGCCTAATTTACCCCATGTGGTATCACTAACTTGTAAATAAGGTAAATATATTTCACTTATTGTACGACCCAATGCTTGTAACAAAGGTTGATCTGCATTGCATTCGAATGTGTAAAAAAATACTTCCTAAAACGAGAAATGAATTAAATATTTGACTATAGTTGATTCTATATCCTTATGTTTGTGAGTAAATCATAACATTTTTCATTATAAATTGAATCTCACTTTTATATATCATGACCCACTCATTTGAATTTTTTAACAATAACGTATTAAGTGAACGTTTCGTCGCTCTCATGGTTCTGCTGGAAGAACTGAATGTCCCCTCAGATATTTCACGTATGTAAAAGCTCAGAATCAAAATGCATGCCGTTCACTTGCAAAAAGACTAAGTCTCATCGTGTGACAGCTTATCAGAGAGAAACGATTTTAAAACAACAAAACAAATGGAACAGATAAAATTGGTTGCTTGTGTTCTCTGTTTCTTAGACACGCAAATTTAGTTTGAATGCACCATTCTAATAGTGAAACGGATCCAAGGCTAGACTCAAATCTATAGGAACAATGTCTATTGACATTGTTCCTATAGATTTGACTACAAAGACAACTATTAACATTGTCGCCCTATAGGGCCGCAAATATCGGGAGGGTGCGCATCCTCCGAATAAATGAAAATGTTGTTGTTATTTTATCAATTATTCCTCGCACAAAATTTTTTTTATCAATTTTACACTATCTCAGAGAGAAAGTTTGTTTTTGTTGTTGGCGCCAGAAATTTAAAGTTTGAATAAGATTTTTTTCCGTTTATTTATACATTGTTGGATAGAGATCGTCGAGCTGAGTAAGAACACTGGTTTTGTTTCGTCACTAAGAAAATTCATTTTTTTCTAAATCACAGGTGAAAAAGTCAGAATTCTGCTCGGACTTCTCAATTCTTTCCATCAGAGCTCACCTTTTATGCAATAGAAATATCATATTCGGAGCCCGTGTTACAAACTGAGTCGAATGATATCTATTTCGAAATTTTTCGTTGATATTCGTTTTTGTTAAAAATTTCAGTAATTTAAATTTAATTAACTTTAATTTTTTTAACCCATTGCCCGCTGACGACATCATTGAATAGAACAAATTGGGCTACTGATATATCAGTGGACAGCGTGCAATGTGTTAACTTGAAAATTCAAAAAAATTAAGGTGATGAAAGCATAAAACAAGTAGATCATTCGACTTAGCTTTGTTGACTCCGAATACGATATTTCTATTGCATAAAAAATGAGCTCTGATGGAAAGAATTGAGAAGTCCGGGCAGAATTCTGACTTTTTCACCTTTGATTTAGAAAAAATGAATTTTCTTAGTGACGAAACAAAAAACCAGTTTTCTTACTCAGCTCGACGATCTCTATCCAACAATGTATAAATAAACGGAAAAAAATCTTATTCAAACTTTAAGTTTCTGGCACCTTATGTATGCATAAATTTTATTCATCCAAACGTGTTACCATAATAAAAAATTCGGAAAATTACCAGAATATAATTTCACAAGATTTTCACTCGAAATTTCCAGCATCTTGTTGAAACGTTTACAAAGTAAATCTGAAACATGTAATAATCTTGTTATATAATGTCTGGAGATGAACAGTTATGAATTCAGTTCTGACATTTATGATTATACATTCAAGTGTACGCTTTCTAATGTTATTAAAAAAAACTTCTAAACATCTTCATAGTAAAGAACGAAATGTTAAAAATATGTCGTTTTTCGCTTTGTTTTAGTCATCTTCACTGCTGAATAAAGTCTACTACTATAGATTGTCACCTCAAAGACGCATCGGTTATCTTAGTTTTTGCTCGTTTTTACTAGTACAGTTAAATTGTCATGAAATAGTTGAAAGTAATAATTCAGTTTTCTACAGCAGTAGATTTTATTGTCTGTCTCTATTCGCAAATAAATAAAAAGGAAAACTGATATAATAAATGATGCACTTTTTTGTCGTTTTAAGGTGCTAGAAACTTAAAGTTCGAGTGAGATTTTTTTCCGTTTATTTATACATGGTTGGATAGAGATCGTCGAGCCGAGTAAGAAAACTGATTTTCAATTTTTTAAAAATTCTTTTAAGGAAAGAAAAAATTTGACCGATCTAAAATTTCGAAAAACCGTTTGATTTCAAAAAAATTCATATTCATTTCTTTCTCGTTCTTCTAACTTTTTAAAAATATTTTTTTCAGATTTAGCATTAAAAACTAAGTATACGAATGATGCTTGATCGAGGTTGAAGTCAAATGTCTATCCAGCATGGATGTTTTGAACTCTCCGTGTAAAGAGTTCATAAACGGATTTGCAAATCTATCTAGGTTTTTTGTGAAGAGATATATTATCTCTAACTCCACGAAACACGACATATTTTTAACATATCGTTCTTGACTGTGAAGATGTTTGGAAACTTTTTTAATAACATATTGAAAAGCGTACACTTGAATGTATATACTAATTCTCAACTTTATTTATTAACATCGATAGAGACAATAAAACTCTTAAAACAATGTCAATAATAATTTTCATTTTACAATTTTTGAAGTACTATAAACGAGAATGTTATTCAGCTATTCGTTCTGATAAACTATCACTACGGTTACACTACGCAAATAATCACGATTATAAGAAGATTATCTTTAATCGTGAAAACTAGTAGTGTAACCGCTACTTTACTCACGATTATTTTAAAAATCATGAGTAAAAATAATCATGTTTGGAAGATGATTATCTTTAATCGCGATTAAATTTAATCGTGAGTAACTTTAACCGCGTTTAAAAGGACCGGCGTTTGCATTTTGCTCAACTGCAATAGCTAATCAGCTGAACGTTGTTTTGCCTACTGAAGAATTTTTCTGGCATTACTATACTCTTTTACAAATTAATAAATAATTAAGTAATAATAATTTTATAACAATAATATTTTTAAGAAAAAATTTTCTATTAAAAATGACTAAGCAGAGTTAAGAGAATAAAACGAAGGTGAAAAGATCGTGGTGGTCTGAGGAAGAAACAAACTTGCTGCTAAATTTGTTAAAAGATGAAAAGATATCGAATGAAATGGCTAGTCATCGGAATCATGACGCCTGGAAAAAATCACAAGAAGATTTATTAGCAGCAGGTGTTAACAAATCTATTGATCAGATTAAAAAGTATTATTGTATTCATTTTAACTTTTGCCAACACAAAACTGATTCTCTTCTGCGCACTGAGTATTTATAGTTATGACGATTAAATCGTGATTAGTGCGGTTACACACAATTCTGTTCATCGTGATTAAATATCGTTGATCGTGATCCAAAAAAATTGCGGTTACACTAGAAAATGTTTAATCGCAATTATCTTTTAATCACGATTAAAGATCATCGTGATTCTGGGTAGTGTAACCGTAGTGTATGTCAAAAAAATGGTGCACTTGAAAATTGGATGTTCATTGGAACATCTAGGATTAAAAATCTAGAGAATTCAACAAAAGCCAGACTTTTTTCACCGTAGTAGATGGAAATTCTCATGTACATTTTTCCTCTCTTGATTTTATCGATACAGAATATCCTAAGAGTTGATACTTCGAATCTATAGAAACGATGATAAATACGTACAGTATGGATATTTGCTATTGTAATTGGTGTTTTTTTGGAATTTCTTATGAAACATAGGCAAACACCTCTTAAACTGTGTTCAGCTAAGTCGGCTATGATCACTTTTGGTTTTGTATGCCTTGACAATTTCACAGAACGAGGTAAAAATGGTGAGAGTGATGGACGATAAGAATCATCTAAACGAAACAGAAAAGTAAAAAATAGAAAAATAGAAAAATTAGTTTTCTTTACTTGTATTAGAATGATCCGATTGATAAAAAAATACCAAATATTGATTTCCGCCATCTATAAAAAACAGGTCCATAAGACTGAACTAGAAATTTAAAAAAACTTTGTTAAAAAGAAACATTTGAGTTGATGTTTACTTACATTGGGACTATCGAGTATACTGTCTTCCACCTCATGTCGTTCAATTCCTAATCGCGTGGCTAATATATCAAATAAATGATGATGGCGTTCATCTAAGTGGGATCGCTTTCCTTCACGTTCTTCACGAGCACGAGCCTAAAAATGGAGAAAATCTAATCCGTCAGATACATTAGACTATAAGAAAAAACAACTTTAGAAAAGAAAATCACATCTATTATCGAATCAATTTTTCAGTCTAAACTCTTTAAATCTAAATAAATCTAGTATATTTTGCTTTGTTTCTGTTTTAGATGTTAATATAGCACTATAAGGGTGCTCTTTCTTAGGTCACATACCGCATATTCAGTCACGGAAACAGTTGGTTGTGGTCTTGAAATCATTTTTCTATAATTGTATATGTTTTACAAGCCGATTTAAAGTATCATTGTAATAAATGATTATGCCGACAATAGATCTAGATTTAAGTTGATTTTTTTTCTGAGATTCATACTCTCAAGTTGATGTTTAAAAAAAAAGTGATCAAACATTTCTTTCTCTTCAAATTACAGTATACATCCACTTATTCTTATACTTTTTTTAACAATTCTGATAACAACATTCGCCGTCTTACTATTTCGTTTCGTTTTATATAAAACGCATTTCTTATATATACACTTGAAAGCTTTTTCGAGTGAGCTTTTTCGCAAGAGAAGAAAACAGAAAATGAGATGATTATTTGGGAAAACAAATAATAATTAGATATAAGTGTATAAAAAGTCTTAGTTTTTAATAGAACAGGGTAGAAAATAGGTAAGTAACACGGGATAAATCGCACAATCGATTTGTTCATATAATAGTTAGGCACGATGTTTTATAATCTGTGAAGTACAAACGAATAGTTTTAGTAAAATAATAGTGTAAAAAGTTTTCAATAATAATTGATTGAATACAGTCGAATACTTTCAGCCGTGTGAAAAAAAATCATTGACTGAATCTTATCTCGTACTGTTAACCAGTATAATTTTGTAGTGTTGATAAAACTGCTATAGCAACAAATACAATAATAATGAATTGCTGTGTAACTACAACAACTACTGAGAAGATAGAAAAAAGTTATTGATTTAAATGAGGTTATGATTTTCGTATGAAATCTTATGACTAAATCTTATTGCATGACCTTGTAAAATCTTGTCAGTAAGACTGCTGATTTATACCTATTTATTTTCTTATCATAAGATTTATACAAAATCTTACAAGATCTAGCCACAAGATAGATAAGAAATGATGACTCATCCTTACAATGTAAATTTCGCTATCATGTGTAGTATATATACATGTAACGGATGACTCATGGATAAGCACCTTCTTGGGTATCATCTTTTCGATAAATATTTGAAAATAAGCTCAATCAATAAAGAATTCAATTCTCTGCAAATCTACGTACTCGACATAATTTTGTGTTTAAAATCTGTTGTGATATGCAAACGCCTGAAATGCTTCGATTGTCATTATTCTATTTCTCGTACTGCTAATTTCTATTTTTGTAAAAATTTTTTAAATTTCTATTTGTACTACTAAAACATCATTACTTCCATGTACAAACAGTAGAGATGTGTAAAGAATTAAATTCAATAAAAATTGAAAACTTAAAAGTTAGTTTTTACTCATCTTTTACATATAACTGAAAACAATTGCATGAGCACAGGTTTTTTCATCTATAGTGCACAAAAAACATCAAATACTCGGAACTAACTTAGAGCACAAAATTCTCTCCCATTTAGCATAGAAATCGCTTTCTGACTCTCTCTCTCTTTGATTCTGGATACATCGATTGACTTATTTTCAAATATTTATCGAAAAGATACATCCATTAGATACACAGTTAAACCTAGTTCTTAAAACTTCATGTTATACATATAAGAGGTGAGCGATGGCCAACTTGTTGCTCTCATACAAGGATCGTCCCGTAAACTTTCCGTCAAAATACGAAAATTCTTGGAGGAACCTACCGTAGTATACTTGTAATACGCATGTCTTTTTGGTTTCATTCTTTTCTTTATTTAAGTGAAGTGTCGAAGTCTCCAGGTCATTTATACTGGTCCGTTTATGTCCACTCAAAGAAACCGTTAATGGTACAAAAACAGCACAGGGATGGTTCGCTAACATCCCCATAAACTCTCATCTTTAAGAACGTCAATTAACGGTCTAAAAATGGATTGTTTACTACAGTGACTGAATGGAGTCCGTATTGTATACCGTAAACGGATCGTTTTTAGACCGTTTTCTGTCGATGAAAAAAATGGTCCGTTAACAATTCCATTTTTTGGTCGTTTTGTTGATAAGTTATTCACCTCTTTTATTTTGGTATCACTAGTAGTATTTATATACCGCTGATTTTCTTCGAATAACTTAGAATTTGTCCCTTTCTCCTGTATACAAGTCAACGAAAATTGATTAGAGGAAGTGATTTTCTCTAGATCTGATACTAAAAAATAGTACGTTGGTCTTAAGATTGGTGCTAGAAATGATACCAAAGATCAAAAAGCCAAAATAATAAAAAAGATAGCAAAAGCAGTATTTCTGAGTAAAGAAGTCAAAAATAAAAATTCTTTGTAAAACATTCATATAAAACGGTAAAAAAACAGTCTGAAGAAAAGAGTGCAGACAGGCCGTTTTTTTACCATAAAGCGATTAACGATACCGTTTTCATACACCCGAGAAGTGGCGCATGGTTGTGCAGTCAAATACAACCCGAAGAACTGAAAAAAATGTGTAGTTTAGCACACATTTTTCAACACACGACATGGATTGAACAGATCACATTCGAGCCCAGCGGATTGCGTACAAGCGTGTTGACTTCAAATTAGAGATGCGCAACACGACCCGATCCGAAGGTTGGGTACTAGTAGAGCAGTTACGGGTACGGGTTCCGTTTATTTTTTATTTATGCGAAAATCGGAAGGCTTTAGTGAAAAACCACAAAAGTTTAGTGGAAAAATACAAGGTTTTTAGCTAAAATACTTGAACTTTTAATAATACTTGAAGTTTTAAAACATAGTTACTTGAGAACGTAATGATAACTTATCATCTCCAGCCGAAAAACAAAAGTTTTTAACTGGAAAACGAAAAGGAGAGAATGTTTAGGCATAAGTCGGGTACGGGTACAGGTGGGAAAAAAATGTTCGGATGTGTACGGGTACGAAAACGATATCTGTACATACATCTGTACTTCAAATACGTTAACATACAACACAATCACGATTACGCACACACTAATTGGTACCGTCGTGTGAACCTCTGTCTAAGTGTGTGATAATAAAGAAAAAATAATTCATTCGCATGGAACACGAACTAGACCATTCAGAGTGAAATTTTATCCCATCATTGGTAGTTTTTACTAAATAAGGCATGAAGTGTGTTTTTCGACGCTTAAGAAACACGATATATCCATTAAACATTCAAGAGCCTTCTCAGGCTAGCTATGGTTATTAAATTTTGCTTTAAGCGTATTAATGATGACTCATTGCTAATCTAAACATGCATGAAAGGAAGTATTTTTTTTCATTGGTGATGCATATTAGTACAGAGAAATGTCGAAGATCTAAGCACACTGCTACTCTCTGCCCAATTCGAAATTAGTTAGTTTGTTTTAGTTTTTGATTGTGTTACATAGAGATGTTAGTCGACTTGAGCGTGAACGGCGTAATCAGAGAAAAACTTGATCGTAGGCGACAATCTTACATAAGTACGTCGATTTTAAAGTCGGAGACGCGATTAACGTTTTCATAGATTTCTTCAGAATAAGAAAAAACATTCGGAATCCGCTTTAGCAATTTATACGTTTTTATTATAGATGTAATAGATATACTTTTCGGAGTTACAACAACGAAGGCGAAAATACGCCATAACTATAAATTTTAAGGCTTCTAGGAAATTTCTATGGCTTTATAATATGAAGTGAAACAAAGTTGTGTCGCATCCTTTAAAGACAAGAATCTCCTCTACAAATCTACATATCTAATTTGATTTTGTAACTTCTGGAAATGGCTTTAAAAATATTCAAAGGGTACTATAGAAAATGATATAGATTCTGAAAGTATGAATACTTTAGGCTGCACGTAGATTCGCTTAACTCAAAAACAACTTTATTTCTAAAAATAGACTTTCTATAGAGTAGAAAGATATATTCATATACTCTTGTCTTCTTTTAAAGTTGTTGTAACGCGATATTATTAAAGAAAATAGTTTCATCAATTATTTGTAATTTGAGACGCTTTTACGAATGCTTTCATCACAGCTGTTTTTCTTTTTCTGTGAAAATTCTATAATTGCATGCACCGATCCACCACAGGAAATTGACACATACTTTTCGAGTTCATTTGGGCTACATCTCAAAAGAGATACTTTTTTTTGCAAATTCACACTCAGTTTTGTATGTCCCCTCTGATGTTGTTTGATATTGCAAAGTCAATTGAGACAGCTTTGTATCTCTTTTGAGAAGTTATTATTTACTTTCTAGATAATGAATAATTATTTTTTGACAATAATTGCTGTCACCAGAAAACAAGAATTTCACCAGAATATCTACAAGAACGTCGACCAGTGAATAATGATATAAGAGCGTCTTTTTCTGTTCGATTTGTTTTCATTTCAAAGAAAACAAACGAAAAAAGTTTACCTCCCCTCTCTTCGCTGTTTCGTTCATCAGTTGACACCGTGACAACCATAATGATTCGACACAGAGAATTACAGAACAATGTTTTGTTTGAATTTAAAAGATTATATGTCTATGAAGCGAAAAAGCTGTTGAATCGATCAGTCAACGAAAAGAAGAAAAAAAATATCAGAACAGCAACGCCAAGGTTTTTTTCTTTTCATATAATATGTTTAAATCAAGAAGAAATATTTCTATTCTGATTATAACTTATAATCGGTAAGTTCAACACAGTTCACAATGTCCTATATAGTACTAATTCAACTTCTTTTACCGGTTATCATCGACAATTATAATAAACGAGATCTCAATAAAAGAATCTATTATACTTTTCATACTAAGAAGCTGAATCGGTATAACATCTCAATTACTCGTACTCTAAAAAAATCCGTTGCATCTTTTGGGGAATAAAACCAATTATCACCTCATTTTACAGACATTATGGCTTTAGAAAGAACATTGCTTCTTATGGAAAAACTAATGAAATTTACTGATTTTTTCGAACGAGTAAGGTCGTTAATGGTCAGTACCGAGTAACAGTTTGTCCTAATATCATCAGTTGAAGCCAAAAATAAGACAGATAAAAAAATCCGTTTTGAAGTAAGACCCACTTGTCAGTCTTGTTTCAATACAAATTTATTTTGTAGAGGGCTTTGAAAGAAAACTTTCATTTGTTACCTGTATGTCGTTGATACTTTCTTGGCTGATTGTTGTAAATCTAGGTTTATTTCTGGAATCTTTTGCTCTTGAATCACTAAGTGAGGCAGGTTTCATTGTAAAGTAGAGGTATATCTGTAAAGCAACATATTACGTACCACAAGCAGATCAAGGACAGTCAGCTCAGTAGTGACTGTATGTAGAGAGGTGTACACGCTGATTTAGGAAAAATTCACTTTTAATGCCTCTTCTCCTTTTGTTCGACCTATTTTCAAAATTTAGTAGTTTATCCGCACTATTAAGATACAACGCATTGGGCTTTCTTCTAAATTCTCTATGAGAAAGGACATCCTTCAACGCTTTCCCTCATAAATTCTACCACCTTTCTGCTTTTTGTCTGGCCGTGATGCTAAGCGTAGAGCAAGATAATTAACAGTTAGAAGAAAAATTAGATTTTGTCTTTGCGAGAATGAGATATAATGGTATGTCTATTATATACAATAGTTATTCAGTACATGTATGACTCTAGTTCCATGTATCATTCGTAACTAGGGATGTCGCGTGCGAGGGTTGTAGAGGAGGTCATCCCTAGTAACCTTAATAGTTTTGCTTTGTATTCGTTAGACACGATATGAAACATTCTTCGTCACCTCTCCCGCAATCTTCGGTTGCCTCGCGACATCCTTTTTCGTAACTTAGTTAAACTTTAACTATTACATTCACAAGGCTTTTGTCTACTCAGAAATGTAAGAAAGCTTAAAACTACAATAGAGGAAGCTTGTAAATGATCGAATCAAACATATCACCGGATCGAAAAATTTTAAAAGCTTGTTCGGTCAAAACCGATTACAAATTCGTCTTCTCCATGGTTGATTATGTGGTACGCGATAACTTCTGGATCGGGGTACTTTAGAAAAAATTTTCAACATCGTTTTGCCTTTGGTCCCATACGGTAACATTTTGAAAAATTTTTGAGCAAGACCATGGGAAAATTTTTTTCTAAAGTACCCCGATCCAAAAGTTATTGCGTATCACATAATCAACCATGGAGAAGACGAATCTGCAATCGGTTTCGACCGAACAAGCTTTTGAAATTTTTCGATTCGGTGATATGATCGGTACGTTGTTTTCTCATTCGAATAACAGATGTACAAACATCGTACATACTTGTAGCACCGACTTCAATAGAATTCCACTGTCGCGTTCTTACAGTAGAGGGGAAAAGAGAGAGATATCCCTTATTTAATATGCTAGCGTAATTATGAAAGGAATATTCCTAAGATGAGACTCCAGCTCTGGATGGAGAAAAATAATTCTTTAGCAGGTATTTTCTCACATGTTTCTTCGAAGGACTAACAGAAAACGTACCTTAGTTTACATCTCGTGCGTTTTCCAGAAGAGACGGTGTTACATGAATCAAAACGTATAGTCGGGTACCAAAAACATGCGAAGTGATCTCCCTCACAAAATCTGTTATTTCGATGCATTGTCTTCAACTCATTAAGGTTTATCATTCGTTTTTTTTATTACTTTCGTTTTATTGTTTAGAAAAACGTGGATGGAAAGATAACAATGTTTATCATCCATTAAATAGGTTTCTACTATAGAAACGCTTGTTGTAATCAGAATATCAAGATAAAAGTCTTATTTTATTCTAAAGTAATAGTAAAATAAGAATAAAAATCCTGTTCGTTAAAAAACTAACTCAAAAAACCGTGAATAATGTCTGAATAGAGGGCGTTAGTGAAAATATTGGCCTCCCTGCAGTCCGTTTTGAGCATCAGTTTTAAAAGACTTATGAGCCATCTCGTATAAGCGACGACGGACACTGCTCAAACATATGCCACAGAACTTGTTGAAACCGATCATAAAAAGAAATAAAGATATTTCTGAGTAAGACCCGTTTGAGAAAATATTGCTTGGTTGCTAGGAAACGAGCATTTTAAAATTTCGACCTACTTTTGAAAAATGCAACATCTCTCATACTGACAACTTTGTGTTGCTCATATCTCGCCAATCACACACGATAAAGAACTCAAAAATTTTTTGCATAAGTAGAACCAACATTCTTCTTCAATTTCAAACAAATCCGATCTCTGGGGACGGTCTCGTACTCATACAGTGATCTGTATCTGGTACGTCCTAAACTCATATTTTGTCCAATTTGGAGCCATACTGTATCGGACGAAACATTTTCATAAAATTTTGAAAACAACATTCGACAGAAGGCTTCAAATACTACATCTGAACGTGTGAGCTTCTAATTCGCTTTCGCTCAAATAAAAACTGCACCTAAAGTAACGACTTTAGCTGAAAATGTCATTTTTCAAAATCGTTTTTCTCCCTGCAGGTTTAGGTTATGAAATTTTTTATAGGTTAGATTGTAGGTTACGCCATTGATAACCTATTTTTAACCTAAACGAATAAAACCGATTTTGAACGACCGCATTAAAACAGCCAGCGTTTTGAGTAATAAAGCGTAGTCCGAGTAGAATTTTATCGATTGAGGATGAAGTTCAGACTGAAGTTCTCTAGTTTAAACTGAAAAATAGCACAATCAAAAAAGGAAGTACAGAGAAAAAACTTTCGTTTGCTAAAAATAGATGGTAAATACACAGCAGTAACAGAACCTTCGCAGCATCGAGAACCTAAAGTGAAATTCTTGTCCACTCTTAAGAGGATTTTCCTATTCAGAACGGTATTTTCTAAAGATTGCATTAAAGAATAAAAGACTCAACCGATTCATTTCTATATGTGATTTATTTTGTATGAGCTTACCTTTCAGACGGTGTTTAGATAAAAAACAATAACGATATGGAACACAGCTGAGGTTTAGGCTTCTGAAACCAGGTTTTGGGAAAAAATTACAAAAGATTGTATTAGGTTAACCTAGGTTAGGTTACCAAAAACATTAATAGGTTAGGTTAGGTTTAGGTTGTGAAAATTTTTATAGATTAAGTTATAGGTTGCCAAAAAGGCGTAACCTGCAGAGCTCTACATGGCATAAGACGAGTTTTGGAAATATTCGGGGCACTAGTAGCCCCAACCCGTTTCGTTACTAGATGAAGAAATTTCGGTGGGCAGTGTAACTGCTATGGATGGATGCAGATGATCGTGAGTGTGGCTAATTCAGAAAACGAAGAAAGTTTTGTTCATTTACTCTTGGTATGTTAGGCATTTTCCTTGAAGATTAATTTAGAGCCATTTTTTGACCTCTTTAGCAGTGCTGGATTATCCTACCCAGGTGAAACATCATTGACATTTAATAAGCCATGTAATGCGTTTTAAATGTAAGCCAAAAAACTAGCTTTTAACACATAAATAACTGTTAAAAAACTGACAGGTAACAATCAGTTTATTTGTCTGTTATGTGATTGTTGATAAAGGCTCCAGAAAAGGCATTTAACATATCACAACATGTTGAAAAAAAGGCAGTTAACAGTCACTGTTTACTATAAAATTTTTGGCTGTTATAATAGCAAAAGATCGGCATTTAACTGTGCATCCTAAAGTATAAAATAACTGTTACAGTTAAATGGCTATTGCCAGGTCATTCTTCCATTTTAAAATATACAACGAAAAAACTGGCATTTAAAATGGCTGCTTCATTCACCCTTTTATTTTGTACACATGAATGATATATGTATATATAGCACTGAAATTCTGAAGAAATTTGCAAATTTTTCTCTGTACGAGTCATCGAAATTTGTCTCGTGGAAGTCATCACTGGTTCTGGATCTGGTGCCATTGATGGCGCCGTGGACCTAAGGAATCAAAATTTTGGAAACCACTATGTTTGGGGTACATATCAAAAAAATTAATCAAAGAAAACGCTTGATAATTGACCGTTAACAGCCAGTAATGGTGTATTCTCAAACTTCTCTTGCGGTCAGAGTAATAGTCACCGATATGATAATGAACGCAGGAAACGGTCATTTATTAATGAGCGCATGTTTCTTATATTTTATGTTTGTTTGAAGAATGTATCACCGCATCCTTAGTGTATAATCGTATATTCTATTTATTTCAGACAACGTTTATGAAACCTATGATACGGTTAAACGCATGGATTTTCTTTTTATTATGTCTCGTTGAAAGATTTCAAGTTTTTTAATTAAAGATTCTTAAATAATTTTTGCGAGTTAGAAACTTTACGAATTCTCTAGGTTGAAAGCAACTATCCCTGCGCTATAACCGCAGGAGTAGAAAGGAAAGGATTGGAGCAATTTTTTCTCGATACTTTCAAGATATAAATTTTCTAAAATGTAAGCACGATAGAGGAAGTTCTATGTTAAACTGTACTTTGGTGATTTTGAATAAAAACTGAAAGCGTTCAATGCAAAACATCTAATTAAAGAATGTTACAAAAACATAATGCTCCCGGTCCACCAATATAGGGTCTACGAGCACCATAAGGTCGTCCATAATAATCATATGCTGATGTTGTCGTAGTGGCAGGTAACTCAATTCTAAGAATACGATCATCATTATTCATTTTAGCTCGAATTAGGTCATAGTTCATTGATGAAGGTAATTGATATGGACGAAAATATTCACGATTAATTCTATTACCATACGTATTGTCGACGTGAGTAGCCGATATCTTCAATAGGCCTTGTTGATTTACTCTAACTAAAACATTTTCTGGACGATAACCTTTTAAATCAAACGTTAACACACTGGGCGATGAAAGATTGCCATCTTGTTGTTGATAATATTGTATTGGAGTCTGACCACCACTATAATAATCTTGTTGTATGTAGCGTGGACTGACAACTATTTCTAAATTAAGATAGCCATCCGAATCGTACACATTTCTCACCAATCTAGTATCAACCGCAGTACCCAGATTAAATTCACGTACAAATTCAGAATGATAACTATCGCCATGTGGGCGTATTGCTTTTATTCTCAATGTACTATCATCTAGTTCAACGGAGATATCTTCGGGACGATAATCTTGCAAATTAAAACGATAATTGATTGTTTTCTTGCCGTTTCCATGATCGACTACTGAATAGGTATCATTCGATTGTTGTTGACGATGAGGATGTGTTTTTTTAGAATATATAACGGGTATGATTGTTGTACTCGACATAATGTGTTACTAGTCAAACTATAACATTCCGTCTGATATATATATGTACAAGAAAATGATAAACCCACAATATTATTAACTATACCAGATACTTTTCAATATAAGGCAAATAACATAAAAACTTGATGAAGAAAAGAAAGAAAAAATGCACACTGATGTACCTATGTACTCATCACTTGTCCTTCTCTTATGTTTTATTCTCCTTTCTTTTGTTATTTTGGCAAAAATAACATCATACTACTGTACAGATAACTTTTTTGTCCTTCATACCGCATTTTCTTTTCTTTTTTGTGATATAATTAATCTAAGACAGATTATAATACCGGAAAGAAAAAGATTTCATAATGTATGATACTGTGTCATTTACGTGTGATTACTATCAAAACTTTATATTAACAAAACAAAAAAGATATTTGGCTTCAGATAGAAAAGGTTATTAACAAATCAGAATTTTTCTGACTAAAAACTAACTGAATAATTTTAAAAACATGAACTATTTTTTCTTATACTGCCATAATCAATCCTGATGCAGAGATAGACGAATTACTTAAAGAATCATCAACCGTTTGCGTAAAACATTGAATAGATGCAATGTCCATCGCGTTTAAGAAACGCTTTTTGTCTCGCCCCCTTAATAACAATCAAAATTTCCCAACTGATCACAATGGGCAATCACGTGGACATTTGGAAAAATTTCGAAAGTGAGATTCAATACAGGCTCATATACTTTCAGACAGACATTTCTGAAACTAGACACCTTGGAATATGTTATTAGGTAGAAATTTTTGACTCATTGTAAACAAGATTCTGTTTTAATGTCATGTTTACCTTTTCTCTATTTCGTTCAGCATACGTCATTCCGTTCTCTCTCAAGGGCATAGTTTTCGTTTTTCTTTCTTTTTTTTCGTACATGTCATGAGCATAATTATTGTTTTCTGTATTTTTTGATAACTTATATATACCTGTATTCTTCTCGTTCTGTGTGTGCGAGTTTGTAATTAAAACTTCATGTTTATTGGAACACTACCTGTTAGGGTCAAGCTCCATAAGACAAGAGCGAACCGACAACCTGACAATGTTTTGATGTAAAATTTTCTTAGTTCAGCCCTATATATAGCGAGAAAAAAAACGTATCTTTCAGACTAATAATATTGCCTAACTACTATGATTCCTAAACTGTGAAATCCACCACATCCAAACGCTCTCAGACTTGGTCAAAATGTTCTGCAGGCTATGCTGAATCAATACAATTAACATAAATGTTTCCGAATCGCCAGCAGGTTTTCAAAAACGTATGGTCGTTCAGATGAAACCTGACTTCCCTCCCCCTCAGAAACTCTTTCAAGAAAAAATAAGGCCATATTCGGATTCAACATTTACAGTTATATCGAATATTGTGTAAGAAATCATATTTCGAAAGAAAAAATATTTTGATGAAAAATACGGGCAAGGGTCGCTCTCAACCGTTTTTAATGGAAAAAACATTTTTTTAATATCACATTTTGTGTTAAAAAATCATTCTCCTAATTTCATACTACTGTTTCCACGAAAAAAAACGTTTCTGACAGAAAAAGCTAGAGATGTGCACGAGTACCATTTTCATACCCGTACCCGACAACTTTGTATCTGTACCCTCCTGTACCCGACTTATGCCTAAACATTTTCTTCTTTTCGTTTTCCAGGTAAAAACTTTTGTTTTTCGGCTGAAAATGACAAATGATCATTACGTTCGCAACTAAGTGTGTTTTAAAACTTCATGTATTTTAGCTAAAATCTTGTATTTTTCCACTAAACTTTTGTGGTTTTTCACTAAAACTTTCCGATTTTCCGGTAAATAAAAAATAAATAGGAGCCGTACCTGTAACTGCTCTATCCATACCTGTACCCAATCTTCGGATCGGGTCGGGTCGGGTTGCACATCTCTAGAAAAAGCCTCTACGTGGTGGCATAGCAAAAGTGCTCATGCTGCTGCTCACGGTTATTATTCTTAAAAAGCGTGTGTTCGTTAAGAAAACTAATAAAATCATTGAGTCCATTATGATACCGAATGGGTAAAATTATATTTAAAATTATCGTTCTATACCATTCGATAAATCTTGGCAAGGCTCATCTGGAGATACGAGTTTCAATATGTCTCTACACTGTCAATTAGGTCTGTTTATTATAAAAATCAGAAAACTCTGGATTATTCAGTGCCGACTATCATACAATAAGCTAAATTATTTGCATATCGTATGAAGATATGGTAAGTTTTATAAGTTAAAATTTGTAGTGAAAATGTAATCTAAAGCACTTCGGACTTTCTCCCATATATAAAACTTTCTAGACAAAAATTCTCCTGAAACTCGTCGAATTCTTCGGTAGCTGCTCTATGATTCCATCTGCGTAATATATCAAAAGACAGAAATGATAGATTTATGCTATGTGCCTAGAAAAAGTTTAAAGGGCCAAGGATACATACAAAACTGACTTTAGATTGATGGGGGAAGAGCACTCAAAAACTGTACTCTTATGCATATATTTGAATAAGACAATCAGTTACGTTGATCATATCATTGCCATCAATCTGATTGCAAACATAAACAATGAATATATTCAGTATAACTACTTCAGTAAAAAGACACCTGCAGGTGGTACTTTGAACTTTCTTTTTTCCATATGTTTATTCCGTCAGCTTCTGGTTACACAATATCGAAAATCGCCAGCCTCTGTCTTTTCGTTCAAACGTTCCTCAAAAACACCCGCGACCATTCTATTTTGTTATGGATAGTAACTTTAAATCAACAATTAGTAATCAACAAGCCACTATTCTAGATTCACAAACGAACATCGTGAACCGAATTATGAGATTAAACTAGGCATGCACCTAGTAATTGACTAGGGATTTTATACTTTTTAAAAAATCTGGTGTTTCGTATATTGCTTCGTTAAAAATTTTCTGACTCTGCAAGAATGTACAGCAAACATTTTTCTATAAAATGAGAGGTCTCTAGTTAAAAACCCTAGCCGTTCCACATTTTCGCTCCGAAACAAAAAGCTTCCTGAAACAGAAGAAAAAAGGTTCTATCGACAATTTTTCAGAATATTGAAGGATTCATCATCGATACAACTCACAGATATACTCTGCCAACAACTAAAAAAGTTTTGAAAAAGCTTAAAAACTCAAAAATGTAACGAAATTGGATCAACAAACCACAAGGGAATTGTACTTTAACTGAAAAACTGTAGAATTCGTCATAGAGTTTTTCGATTTTTAATAAACTCAAAAGTTTTTTTCTGGTTTATAAAATCCTACAACAATTCTCTTAAATAAAAAGGTCTAGTAAAATACGGATAAGGTTTATTGACATTCGGTATTTTGAAAAAAACATTATAAGGTATTATATTTTTACTCCTTAAAACTCAAAAATGTAGAGATACTAACCAAGAATTTTTTTAAATTGGCTAAAAGGACTTTTTCGGTTTAAGAATATAACGAAAATCCTTTGAGACCTGAAAACAACGCTTTATATAAGCGTGTAAATACCATTTAGAACTTATTGTTCGTTATGTTGTCCATGATCCAAAGTTAGTTTTAAGAAAAAGCTTTACTAACATATAAGATGATCTTATAATTAATATATCAAGCGGAATACAGTGAAAATTTTATGGTCACAACGGACTATATTTAAGAACTATTTATCGAAAAATTGTTAGCCCCAAATCTTATGACTAGGTTACATGAAAATAACTATATTACAAGAAAATGCATGAAAAACTGCATCGAAATCTATGGCGTGAGACTAGATTTATGGATCCACTAGACAAAAGTGTATATTTCACACTTCAGAAGTGTATATTTCACACTTCAAAAGTGTATTAGCATATACGAAATAGCCCATTTGTGATGATATTCTCTCCAAGACGTACAACCGGACTACCATTCCCATATTTTAATCCCTCACATCCTTCGTTACTCAATAGTTTATATAGTTTCTCTTGTTTGCGCTTCCTGATATGTTTCAATTAAAGTATACACCTTTGTTATCTCTATAAATGTGAAACGTTTTGTATTAATGTCGGCACATTCTTTGGGAGCAATTATTGTCATGTTAAATCATTGCAAGGTGCTTTATTGTGAGTATTATTAGGATTCTTCAGCTACAACCATGTATGATTATTTTGTGTAAAGTAAATTGATTTAACTATCCAGAGTATATTTGCTTGTTTTAGTCCTATTTATATCTACCAGTTTTATTCAATGTCAACTTTCTACGACAGAAGAGAGTTTAGATGAATCCAGCATCACAGTGTATGACGTCAGCGAATCATCCTATGCGTTAATATTAGAAGTAACAGAGATTTCCAGTGATAGAAGTGAGAAGCGAATGTTATACCGTCATATTTCTTCTAGCAAACAAGTATTTCAGTACAGAGCGCTAACAGTACAGAAATGATAGCAATGGTCGAAAACTCAACGGTAACCTCACCATGGACGACGAGCCCTACTATGACAACAAGTCCAACTTTCCAACCTACAAGTAATTTTGAATTTTTGTGAATCTGAGTTCACAAAGTAGCAAGTTAGTGCAAATATCGATACAGTGTCGCTGATGAGTTTAGTTATCCCACACCTGTTAAACAATGCTTTATTTAGTGCAACCAACTACGACGACGACGACTACGACTACGGCCGCGACTACGACGACTACGGCCACGACTACGGCGATGACTACGGCGACGACTACGAGAACAGCTACAACGACAACTGGGCTACCACAAAGTAGGATTGATTTTCTTTTGGTATCGGTGGCGGCGTGAAGAGGTAGAAACAAGGGGCTGTAGTTCCATAATCTAACAAAATTCATTCTATTTTTTCACAAAATTGAAGGCTTTTCTCGCCTTTTTGACTAAAGCTGAAGCTAATGCCAAAATTTCTGAAAGCGGGCGGGCATATCTCCTTTCCTTGCTTTGCATTCACATTTACAAAGCAAAATGTTGGCTTTTTGATACAATTCAAGACATTCCCCTCGATAAAGTGAAATGTAATTGTTTGTTTCTTTGTAGAAAAACGTAATTTAACTTGGATTATTGTTGGTAGTGTGGCCGGCGGTTTAACACTATTGGCTTTGATTTTTGGTGCACTCGGTTGCTATTCATGCATGCATACAGTAAAAAATCGAGTGCAATCATCTCCAAGGGATAATACGATTGAAATGGTAGTTGTGAGGAATAATAATTAAACGAGGCATATTAACATATTGGTAAACTATCAGCCATAATAAACATAATGTCCTTATGTTCTTTTTACTACATAAGCAGATATTTCTATAAAAACGAATTTACAAAACTCGCTGCTTGTTCGGATTTAAAAACAATTATGTGGTGTTTTAATTTGTATTCCTAATCATTGGTTCTATTAAATAATTATAAGTTTTCTGGAACAACACAATATTGTTGATTTTCATACTGATAACATTAGTTTAAAACTGCAGTACGAAGTCTGTAGAGCGTTTTTGGAAAACAGTAGTGTTTTGCTAACTTTAAGGGTTCGCCCAAAGTCCTTTTTCTAAATCGAGACCTTACCACTTATGATTTCAACAATTACAAACTGATGGTGATGAGAATTCACCATGTTTTTCAAACACCAAACCGAAAGTCTTCGTTGAAATTTTTTATCTAAGAAACGTTGCCAGATATGCCATCTGATGTATTTTTTCGCATAGATCGAGAATCTGGGAAAGTAGCCGTTGGTCGAACGACAATTAGTTGAATAGACGATTTGTCGAATGTCGAAAACATTTCGTCAAAAAGCGTGTTTGTCGAAAAAATATTTGGCCGAATACTCTTTGTCGAAAACTATTTCGTCGAAGGATAATTTGGCAAATTATCTTTCAGCGAGTTTATTTTCTACAAATTGTCTTTTCGCCTAATCGTCTGTGTCAGAATAAGAGTGGAGTACAGTTGCGTTGCAAAGCATAGTTGCGTTGTAACTGCACTTTCGACGCAAGACACAGACGATTAGGCGAACGCAAATTCGTCGAAAAGACAATTTGTAGAAAATAAATTCGTTGAAAGATAATTTGCCGAATCGACAAATTATCCTTCGGCGAAATAGTTTTCGACAAAGAGTATTCGGTCAAATATTTTTCGACAAACATGCTTATCGATGAAATTCTTTTCGACATTCGATAAATCGTGTTCGACCAATTGCTCCCAATTCAAGAATCTAACTTTTGCTTGGAAGATAAACGCTTGAACCGTCAAGAAATCTGTCAGATACATGTCTACACCTACGGCGAGGTGAAAGTAAAAGCCCCCCGGGTCAGAAATGGCGATTTTCGTCAAAAATACCGAGGAAAAGCACATGGTTGGATAGCCCAAAGTGTCTACTATCAGGATCCAATGCTATTTGGTCCTCATCGAAGAAGTATGGAGTTTTTTAAAGAATTTTTCTGAAAACCTTGAAAATCTGACTTGTCGAAAAACTTTTACTTTTCGATAATAAAAAGAATCCAAAAATATTTTCAATAACACCAGGAAATAGAGCAAACATTTCTGATCTAAACGAGATATCTTGCGGCTCTAAATGATATTTTGATCAAGAGTTATAAGAGTTTTACCGGAAGTCGTAAAACATGCATCAGATACTGGCGCCACCACATCTCGAAAGCGACTTTCACCGTAACACCGTTTCGTAGCTGCAAGATTTCTCGTAACCAAGCATCAAAGAGACAAAATTTTTTTTTGATTTGTAGATTGCACCTATAGCTAGGTGTTGACAGGGTCCGATTTTTAAATTATGCTTCCATTTTTTATAGAAATGAGGATTTCTAAGAAACTTTTCAAGGATTTTTGGGACTTTAAACTTCTATTAAGCACTAGTAATCAGTAAATGAGAAATTGAAAAATCGGACTCTGTTAACTCTTAGCCATAGGTGTTTACTGCAAAACAAAAACAGTCTGAGCTCTCTGTCATTTACCTGGAATGAAAATTCTTGCACGTGGTAGATGCCTATTTTGGCCCTTGTTGTGGCGTCCACCCACGAACAGTTGCAAGTGGCGCCAAAAAAAATTCGTTACCACGCTATGATATGATCAACATTCCCTGAAAGTATGGTTCACATCAGATCTACCTAGGCTGAGAAAGGTTTCTGGGGGGCCTTAGGTGATAAGTACCTTAATGGTTAGACGAATTTTTTTGTTCAGTAAAAATGGCTGGTAATGTCTATTTTACTATGACTATACAGCCTGCCCAAACATGACTGACTTACGATTCTTTTGCTTAAAATGCAATTATTTAAAAAATAAAAAAAGTTGAAAATATAATTCTAGTGCTATTTTGTAGAGATCGGCGGGCTCTATATATACACAGAAAATATTTTGATTTCACCAAGTGGTTATCGAGATATTCTAAATAAACGGAGCGTGACTAACTTACAGAAAATAGAACTGTTTTTCGCCAATGTCGAAATTTATCGAAATTTCAGCAAAATGAGACGTTGTAAAAAATTTATTTTATGCTTAGTTTGTAGCCTAGATTTCTAGCTATCTAAGGGAAAATAGAAAGTTCAAAGATGCACTGATTGCTGAGCTGCAGCGACAACAAAACGTGACTGACTTACGCCTTTCTTAGATGACTTTTGGGCAGTGAATTTCCAGGCACTTAATGTCCTCCGAAAAAATTGATTTTTATATTTGTCATCAATTTCGTGATATTCTATCGATTTATGTGAAAACTGTAATTGAAAAATTTTTTTCAGGCTTATAAACTTGACTGGAACCTTGAAACATCGAAAAGGCATAAGTTTTGTTCCTAAAGTCGAGTTGTCGAAAAAAGTGAGCCATTTTGCAGAGAATTTAATTTTCTGTCGAATGGTGTGAATTTTAATTTTTTTTAAGTTTCTAGGTCAGAAATTTTAAATTAAAATTTTTCCCCGAAATTTATATTTTTATTTATTAAGGAGGTCGGATTCGTAATCAGCACGAAAAACTGCATCTAGTGATGTTCTTATATCGGTTCTCACATAATAAAAAAAATTTAACACTTGACTAACGAAGTGTCCTGTTACGTGTACAAGCCCGTATAGATGTTTATAGTTTCTAAATAGCTAATTCAGTATTTGACCTACATCTGCTCACAAGAAACGGCAAAAATATGGATAGGGTTAGTTCTTATTAAGTTATTCTGTATAGTCGCATAGCAGATGCATAAAGTTCTTACAACTTTTTGTTGTAGTTTTCCCGATTCAATAAATTTTATACTCTTACCATTTAGATATACACAAAAATTTGTTTCAGAAAATAAAGCATCTCAAACAGAATTTCTTTTTTGTAATCGAACATGATCTAGAGCCAAATAAGATCTCGTTAATGTATTAACCGATGATCCTTCTTTTATACGATTAAGCGTTTCATTTGAATGCTGTTTTTTTCTGGGTGATGAACGTTGATATATCTCTTCTGTAACTTTGCCACGCTTTCTCAGAATAAAACAACAAAATTGACGTTGGGCACACGGTTGATTCCATGTACACGAACACAACGATATACTTTCTGATATTTGTGTCATACTCTCGGGTGGTGTTTCTCCAAGTGCTATTAAACGTCCATTTGCGCTAATAACATCGCCGACAACATGTACGGCATGTTTACTTCTTTCTTGTGCCAAACTTTGTTCATTTTTAATTCTATTTGTATCTGTTTCAACCATTTTTAACACAAGTAAGTTTGATGACGAAGCGAGAATTGTTAGACCGCTGAGAATAAAACCAATAGTAAAAATTTTGTACGGCCATGGATATTCGTTATAACTCTTGTCTTGTAGTGGAACAAAATCACCAAATCCAATTGTGGTTCTAAATAAAACAACAGGTATGTCAATAAAATATCATACTTTTAGAAGTTGAACACTTACAGTGTTAGTAGACAGTAATAGGATGAATTGAAACAACCCCATGGTTCATACAAACAAAAGATGTATGATCCAGTTAACAGTGTCAATACACTCAATAATGCTTCACATGTTAATAGTTCCATATCAGTGACATGTTCACGTTTTTTAAACCGACGTTTTAGACGTTTAAGACAATAAGTTATTAATGAATTTAAACGTTCACCAACAGATTGAAACATAATTAATGACATGGGAATACCAATCAAAGCATAAGCTATGAAGAAAATAAATTCTTTATAATAATAGTTAGTTGTTGAATAATTGTTACTCTTACCTATCGTCACAGCTTTTCCCGATCGTGTTGCTGGTGTAGCATGTCCATAACCAACCAATGTCAAAACAACCGTTGAATAATAGAAAGATCCAAAAAATTGCCATTGTTTTCTCTTATATTGGTAATTTTTTAATATAATCGTTGTTAAACGATCAAAATCACTTTTAGACATGTTGTGTTGTCGTTGAAACGGACTTACATTTTTTTCATACTTATCACGTAGAACATCTTCATGTTTTGATTCTAATTTATCAAATATTGTTGCACCAATAATTAAATAGATAAATGTACCAATAATATAAGCCAACGTTTTACAATTTTGAATTTTAAACGATGGAGTTGATTCAGATGGACTAAAGTAGAAAGAGGAAAGACGTGTTGGTGATGCAACAACACTTTTCATCTCGATATAAACTTACAGACTGATACCGGGTCTCATAATTGATCAGTACAGATTACATGATTTTAGTTTTATACTAAAGTAATAACAGCAAAACTTAAACAAGTTCAAAATTGACTAGTTTTTCCTATAAAATGGTGCATAATATTTCTGATGTATCGTTTTCAGGTGTATATCTCATCAAATGTTTTTTATGCCTTTTCATCGCGTAGAACGATTGATATCAAGTGTTTTTTCATAAAGAAGAAATGTGATTCTTTCAAATAATCATAAATCACTTATTATCGTCTCTTCTTTCCCTATGCTGCTCTCAGAATGTCAATCAACATATATTTATGGATGTATTATGAAAACAAATAAGAGAAAATGTGACAATAACATTTTATGTAACCTCAATGTTCGTCATTTAATCGTCATTTAGCTTAGATTGCATGTCTGGTTTAGTATGTCCCGAGTGGGAGGGATGGAACAGGGAGAAATATAAAATATTGGTTCAAACATGTCTTGTCTATTAGATCACAAAACCATCTCATAATAACTGTGTGTTTTATTTTTCTTTTATTTTTCTCTTTTTTTTTTTTCTACTACTGATCAATTTTCATTAGAGGAAGAAGAACACATTCTAATAAGTATTTTATGTTTATAACAGTTTGTCTTGAACATGAATTTTCTTTTCTTGCTCTAGATATTTCTGTTTTGTCTTCTTGGTAGATTTATGTTTTCTATGAGAGACTAATTTATTCTTTGAATTGACACAAAGTGTGCATACATTTTTTTTTTGAACTAGAACATCATGATAAATGTGTAAAATGCTAATAGATATACGACAACACAAACATCCGTTTTACTAATTAGTTAAAGACGATCAGAGCAGAAAAATGTTTTTTTTAAGTTTTAAAGTATCTGTACAATGTAACATTAGAAAATTCACACTTTTATATTGAGTTTTCAGAAAAGAAAGGGTTTGAAGGCTTTTCACTCCTTTTCATACTCATACACATGTATCATGATTCACTACTGTCTCTTTATATAGTAACGTGTTTATTACAAATATAAAACTAGGGATGTCACTTTACCAAGTGATAAGTAATAAAACGTATTAGTTGTTACCTGGAAACAAGTAATAAGTCTTATTACTTTATTACTTATTACTTTTTCCAAGTAATAATCTTTTATAACTTTACTTATTACTAATAAGAAGAAAAGTAATAAGTAAAATGATGAAAAAAGTATTACATAAAGAAGTGATAAGTAATAAAACAACAAGATTTATTAACTTTTTACCGGTAAGAAGTAACACACATTCATTACTTTTACCGGATAATGTGATAATTAGTAAAAGTAAAGTAGTACCTCTATATAAAACTTTTTATACCCAAAACAAGATTCATAGTAATCTCAATTAGAAGCCTATTTTTCCTTTAATGTTCTTTTTTCTTTTTTTTCTTTCATATATTCTAATTTTAGAACCATAAATTTAGACACTTGATCTTCCTTTCTTCCTATCAAATATATTTCATGAGATCTAATAGCGAAATAACAACGACCAGTATTCCACGCGACATTTTTGTCCCTTTTGTGTGCAATCATAAAAATCTGCATCAGACTGCTACACCTGCCATCTGAAGAAGTTTCTGTCTACAATATTAATATTCAATTAGAGATTTTTAAAAATTAGTCTAAGATACGACGTGGAATCTAAAGAATGTTCACAATGCAATTTTTCAGTCGATTACCTTATCGGAATTCGTACGATGTCGTATGCTTTATGTGAAATAAAGTGAATCCCGCTTTTAATGAAAGCTCCTTTAACTCTGCAGATTTTCTTCAAATTTACACTGTTAAATTTTTACTAAACTGTCTCTGTTGAAAGTATGTCTGTCAGAATAGTGTTCTACTTAATTGATTGACATACCTTCCGGCAGTACTTCTCTATATAATATTGATTGATTGTGACTATCTGTATTCTTTAATTGTACACCACATCAATCCAAGAATCGTATGGACTAGCTGTTATAAATAATTCCAAACTACATTTATTATTATCAGTTCTCTGAAAACAATTTCTCATCCTCTGTGTGTGTGTGTGTGTGTGTGTGTGTATGAGTGCGTCTATATCTGTTTTTTGCAGTAGATATATGGATGACATAAAAATCATCTTAGATCTCTATCACATATAGTTCATATGGATGAACGGGCAATAATAATACCATAACAGTGCAGTAGATAGCTTTAAAAAAACGTTTTTCTTTTTTTTTGTATAATAATTTCTATTATTGAAAAAAAATAACCGAAGAACAAGAAAATCTTTATAATTCAATAGACTCCGAATTAATTCTCTCTTCAATCGAAGGAATATGCGAATCTTTTAGACTAGCTTTCTAACAAACAAACGAGAAAAAGAGTAATAGAATAGAAAGTACTATACAACTGTTGTACTTTTTTGTTTGCTGTCTAGCACCTGAAATGATTATATATTAATTGATTCCATTATCTGATTAGATCTCGTCTGTTGATCCTAAGTCTTCTGCTATTCAAGTTACAATACTTATTTAATAAGAATAGCAACCTCGCTAAAGACTGAAGCATTTCACACAACTGCTATTATTGAGAATTTTTTTAACTAACAAGTGAATATTCTCAAGTGATCAATCGGTTTTTTCTTGAAACCAACTCGATTAAATGGTTTTTTTATGCTGATCACGAACATGCTGTCTACTACGACTGATGCAACTTTTTCAGTTGGGTCTCTGAAAACTGATCTTTGGAGACTCACTCTAAATTCCGTGACGAGTGAATTCTGATCCAATCAAATTGTAGAACTCGTCGAGTTACTCGTAGAAACTTTTAAGAACTACCGAAAAAATTTTCGATTAACTTCGGAAAAACCACTCCTCCGCCCACATTGTCGATTCAGGTGAAAAACAGTCAATCTTCAAAAATTTGTTCCTGGCTTTAGCTTTTCCAGTCCGTTTTTAACGCAAAATTTTTTAATGACTTTTCAATGAATTCTAGCAAATTGACGATGAATGTTAATCAATTGAGAACTATACTATTGTGTGACTGTACCCTTTCTCTGTTTAATCATACAAGTTTGATTTCTATATCTGACGACCTTCGTTCAGCTAATTAGACCATAATGAATTATGTTATTTTAGCGACGAATATTGTGAATGTGTAACGGATGTTCGCAGTATTTCTGAGATTCGAGTAAGCCATTTGTGCCCTCTGATACTCTTTTAAATCGTAATTTTATTCCCACAAATTATGTTCGTTAACGTTAAAACGTTTCAATACTTTGCATCTTCATCAGTAGACATGATAACTTTATCGTGTCAATTTATCAATTTATCGTGTCTACTGATAAAGATGCAAAGCACTGAAACGTTTTAGACGCACATAATTTGTGGAAATAAAATTGCGATTTAAAAGTATCAAAGGCCACAAAATGCAACAGAATCGGACTAATAGCTTATATCAATTTAGGAGTAAAAATAATTAATCCGAAGTGAACATTTATATAGATACTTAATCATTAAACGAACGGATCAACCCTGAAAAATCGGTTATATAGCTCTGAATACCTTTTAATCAGCACAAAGTAGACTCAATCATGTTTCCTAAGCGCTCTTCAATTTCAAGGTTTACAAGTTAACTCTCTCCTGCAGTATTTGATACAAGTTACATTGGTCGGTTTACATGTGATAAAAATTTTATCTTATCAATTAGATACAGCTTAACAATCTAGAGAACGGCCACATATAGAAAAGTAAACGTCAAACGATGTGTCAAAGTATCTTCATTTTTTTAATTTTGTTCTCAAAACGGAGCAATGAGAGTTGTAGATCGGACTTTTCTCAAAAATGAACTGTAGCAGATTTTCAATAATATAGTTCCTGTATAGGAGATGAAAAGTGAATAGGCGCGAAGTAAAAATGAGGATCAGGTAAGCATTTTAGCAATATTATTATTAGGATTATTAATAACCGTTGATACAAAATACAAATTTCTATCTAGAGAAAAAATTCCTTATAAAAAAGTACATAATCCTTACGCGCTATACGTCGTTTCTTTTTAGTAAAATATTCTATTCTACTTTGAATAGTGATTTTTAAGGCAGATCAAACTTCATTTAGCATTATTACTATCTAATTTAGTGCATTATACAACTACATGTAGTTTCATATTCTAGTCTCATAAGGGCTGCCCGGACAAGATTTATCTTTTACCAGCAAAAAAAATTGTCAGTGTTGTCTGAAGATGACTGCCACTATTACAAGATCTTGGCATCAAAAATGTTAACCTATTGATAGGCTACATGCTTATATCAAGTAAACCTAAACGGATCATCTTTGATGTCTAAATGACCACCTTCTTTACTCTTTCTGTTCAGCAAAGTATACATCCTTGCAAATGGAAGTTTGTTGATGTCCAATACAAAAAAAGCCTCAAATCTCTCATTGACAAATATCGGCATGTTTCTCTTCTCTGTACCTTAATTCTTGAAAGATTTATCTATGATCAGCTCTTCTCGTATTTAAACAAGCATAAATTGTTTTCTCCCGTACAGTGCAGTTTTCCTCCTAATTCAAGTACTGCGGATGCCCTGCTTTATTTAACACAAAATATTTACGACAATTTGGAAAAATGTACTGACTCGATTTTAGTGTTATTTGATTTTGATAAAGCTTTCTATAGGGCCTCCTTTCAAATACTTCCAGAGATGGGCGAATCAAGCTGCTTTCCGAGTCCGTGTCATTTCGTAGCGGCTTCGAGTCTAGTCGACTCACCAGTGTTTTCGAGTCAAGTAGAACCAAGCCAAGATATTTTGCCATTTTTTTCTAGTTTCTTATTCCGTCTTGTTCTTCGTCAGCAGTATTACATATATATATACTCTAATTAATTATATTCTTCTCATTTAGTCTGACGACGGCGTCTTTGACGTTGAAACGTAACAATAAAAATAAAACAAGAAATCCGCAAGATTCAGAAATACGCAAATTTATACAAGAGGAAATGTATGCAAAGCAGTTAGTGAATAGAATTTTGTTCGAATGAATAACTCGAGTTAAACAGTCGGGTCAACGTCTTCCAATTTTCGATTACTATTCAAGTTAGAGTCATTAAAAAATGCAACTCGGGTCCGAGTCATGACTCGGACTCGTCCATTACTGAATACTTCTTTCCATTTGTGCGCAATGAAACCATTTTACAATCTCACATGTATGAATCGCCTCGTGTTTTAAAAATAGGGATGGTATTTTTTCGTTAGTTCCTCAGGAAAAGGGAGAGGTAGTAGAGTCGAAATTTCTCGTTGTTCTGCTCACTTTTTATTTTTCAAGTACCTTAATTTAGTATAAGTCTAAAAACCTTTTAGCGGGATAAACTATCTGCACATTCAACAACTTCTTATCTCTGACGAGTAATAATAAATTTTATTTTTGCACGATTAATGGGAAGGCGTCATTTCTGATTGGAATATTCTCCCCGAAAATGTAGTAACGTCACTTACAAATAAGTTTCAAAACTAGGCTAAAACACTATTTAAAACTGTGAAAAAACAGAAAAGAATTTTTTAATATAACAGTATTAATAGCGGTTGCACAACATTGCCGTCTTCCTGATGACATCGGCAGTTGTTATGTTTCTTCTATTTATACTACATATTTGTCTAAAAGTTTTTTGTTGTTTGTAATATAATAATAGTAGCAGTGAATAAGAATCAATTAAAAAAACTTGTCAGCGTTGCCCTTCACAGCAAAAATATGAAAACTTCTTCTCAAACTACTAGCATAGTTTGGTAAGATATTTCATAACTAAGTAAAGTCAATGCTATAGATAAAATATACAATACCATTATAAGAGTTGCCATATTGTAAGAGATACATTTACCACCGTCTCAAACTGTAAGAGTATGTGTGCGCCATTTTAGGAATTTATCTTTCAGCGTGGATGATGGTACAACGGTGTTGAAAAATCTCCATTTTCAAGCCATTTCCCACCTTTAAGCTTTAAACTTCATCCTTTGATGATTTTGATCAAGTTTTCATAAAAATCAGAGCATCACAAAATTCTCTATCAATAATAATAGTGAAAATAAGAAAAGATGTCATTTTTGTACTGTACTTCGAATCTCACGAGGGAACCTCACGAGATGACTCTTGCAGGTCCGGTTTTCTGTAAAACCAGTCTCATTTTAATCAGAAATGTACGCGCTACAATTGTGCCTTGTTAAGAAAGGTTTGGGTTATTTTTTAGAGTTTCTGAAAAACTGATTTTACAGAAAACCGGATCTTCAAGACTCATGGACCCGAATCCTTTTAGGATATTTATTACCTCACTGAGGTCTATCGATCCATGTACAAGTCATTGGAATCGGAAAGCATCTTAGGAGGTTTCCTTGTCAGTTAAAAAATGAAAAAATCTCACAGAAGTTCTCAAAAATAAATTTCTATGACCGAATTCTTGTTTAGATCTCGAATTACGTATGTATACAAAACATCTGCAAAAGATCTCAAGTTTCTGTATAGTTCGACTGCAATACATGCCACATGCAAGCTTCTTTAACATTGGAGTGTCCATGTCATTTCGGTCCAAGTAAAAATTTCTAATCACTTGATAAAAAATGTCTCGCACAATATGCTCAAAATTTTTAACAATTATTACAGAAAAGAATCTTTTGACATTTATCAACGAAAATAATATTTATACATACCGCACAGGACTATATAAAAATCACGTATGATAACATATACATGATTCACACAGAAAAAGTATCTGTCGTGAGGTTATCAATATGCTAATGATAATTATGGATTATATTATCCAACACATTATACGATCAAAATAAAAGTGTTTTTCGTACCATTGATATCTCAACTCCGGGAATCAGACAAATTCTGAGATCTAAACAAGAATTTGGAAATAAAAAAAGTTTATTTTTGAAAATCAAGCTCTTTTTGCGAATTTTCCTACATTTTTCCAATCGAAATCAAAAGAAAGAAAAACATGAGTTCTTAAAGTTGTGTCCAATTAATATTATCCTTTCTCAGTCAATCCAATATCTTTTTTCTTTTTCATTGTAGACAATGTGTTTTGTTATATAGCCAAACAGAATTCTTTTTAATTTTACTCACTAAAATACGTAATTTGTCCTTTGAAGTAATATCCCAAAACAAGAAAGACATGTAGGTAAATTTTTCTTTCTACTTCATAAAAGAATACACGTAAGTCATTAGTTATTCATTATTTTGACACCATCTTATATTCCTATCTATAGCAAGCAGCCTGTTTATTTAAACAACGTTAAGAAAAAAAATATGTTGATTTTGATGATGTGATATACAGTGGTGGTACAAATTATCGATACGATCGCTTTTTTCGTTTCTATTCAAGAGCACAGGCTGAAAGAAGAGAAAATTTTCGCATACGATTTATTCTTTTTTCCGCATTTCCTCACTACACTCTATCAAAAGAAATGATCCATATCTACTCGGGAAACATCAAAAGAAATAGAGAAGAACGATTGCATAGATAGTTTTTTGGCTTACAAAAAAATGGTGAACTTTGAAAAAGATTTTATTTTAGACAATATGGATTACATCTATAAATCTGCAATTAAGCAAAATTATAGATCAGAGTTTGTTAGGCATTGTTCTTTTTAACGATAAAGAAAAGCTTTTTAAACACATTTCTTTTAAAAGATTACGCCGTCATACAATATTTTTGCTCATCATAAGGATAACTTTGGTCACTACTACTGTATATATGCATTTTTCTTGTATAATGTTGTTTGAATAAAAGTTGTCTTTTTTTTTTATCGCAAACTGTGTTTGTGAGAGATATGAATATAAGATGGTGTCGAAATAATGAATTACTAATGACTTACGTGCATTTTTTTTTTGAAGTAAAAAAGAACAACATCCATTACATGTCGTTTTTTATGATATTACTTCAAAGAATAAATCACGTATTTTAGTACCGTCTGTTTTTCAACGCCCAACATTTATTATTTCAGTGCAACTATTATATATTGATATAGATTTACCATAGATTATAAAAATATCTAGATCAAGAAGCTCTTCGTTAGAGAGAATACATATAATGACATATAGAAACTGATTTCCACGTTTTAATCGAGGTAACTGTAGGATTTTAGTCTAACATTATTTTTCGGATTACCAGCAGAAAGATAAACTCGAGCTTCTAATCAAGATTATGTAGTTCTCAGTAAGCACAGCTTATCTTAAATGGGACTATACTAAAGCCTCCACAGATCGATTCTATGTTTGCTACAAGAACAGTCTTTTGAAAATGTTTGTGTTCTAGTGGAAGTATTCAAGAATAATTTCTCAAATTAGAATTCAGTATCCTGGATGAGTTTATATAAAAAGTTATAAATAATTCAGTGCAAGTGACATTTTTTCAGTTCCTTTAAAAATGCTCACACGTTATACAGTCGTCAATAAGTAAGTGAGAAAAAATGAACAATTTTAGAAAATATTTAGAGTTTTTATATAATAAAAATGTATCTGTCAATTATTTGAAGAGTCAACAAATCAGATTGTTGTTTATACATACATTTATTTAGACAATAACACTACGGTTAGAAATATGTAAGGCGCTCTAAATCTACTATCCATGGTAGAGTAGAGCCAAGATTCCAGCGTCACCTGAAGTCATACGAGACAGTTGGGCTACAGTTCAATAAACAGCTACTCTGTGTACGGTTAGCTGCCGCTACCGTATATAATTGGGATTGGAAAGCGATTCATCGGGAAATTTTCTATTTGATAATAAAAATGCTTACCAGATTATAACTGCATGTAATATGAAATCACATATAATTATATATCTGAATAAAACTTTTACCTATGACTGTACTCAAGACCAATAAGAGTAATAAATTTGAAAATTGTAGATCTCACTGTATCTTGATAACACAGCTCCATGACTAGTTTTAGACATAGATATAAAATCTGTAATCTGAGAATCCATATCTAAAGAGAACTATTCTAATTGAATTTTTTTCCTCTTTTTTCGAAGAAGACGTTAACATTAACAGCGACTAAGGATCATTATTTGGCTTCAATTTTTTCTTCGAGTGGGAATCAACATATGGAATTCTATATAGTTGACAGCTAGCGGTACACTTTGCTAAAGTCTAGAAGATATTTGTAGCTTAGTATGAAAAGAAATGCAAAATAACTATAGTCAAATAGACTGAACTCCTTGGATTCTCAGCATATGATGAGACCTAAATTTTTATAAAAAAACTCAAATACAGTATGAGTTATGTGTTACAGAGTGATCCTTAGTTTCATGAACTACTATATATCGGCTTTTCATGAACTTTGTAAACTTTTAATTTTCAAAAAACTCTTCAATAACTGCAATCAACCAAATATTTATTGTTTATAAACATACAATCATTCACATATCTTTTAAAATATTTTTTTGTTTTTGTAAATTGATATAATTCGAGATCCTATGAATGTTTTTGTTTAATTCATTTGATAATATTACCGCTGATGTTGTACTTGAAAGTATAGTCTCTGAAGAACGTCTTTTCTTCTTATTGTAAATACGATGTAATTAGCACGAAGACAATTTTCAAATAATTCTCGATTTAACGCTAAATTTTTAGACAAACCAAAAAATTTCAGCATTACTAAATTTCGTTGAGTATTTTATAAAACAATCAAACTTTCGTGGATAAATAATGGTGATGAACAATTGATAAACAAATTATCCGATAACATTCGAGTCTGACGATTGACAGCAGAGTTCGATGAACAGTATATTCACATGATACAGGAGCTCGCAATAATGTGGGATAGAAATATTTGAAATAAAGTAAAAAGAGCTTATTAGTGAGAATACACGGGTGCCTTCAAACTTCATAGAAAAGGGTCCTCTAGAAGAATCTATTATTATTTATAACAGAAAAAGTTAATCAGTAAAGGATTAAAACACAGAAATGTAAATATTTTTGAGATCTTAACTGTCGGAACCCAAGCAAAAACGACCCAATTTTTTGGGTTATTTATCTAGATTCAGCTCCACGTACATCTATTATAGATGTACGTGGAGAAATTGGGTCGTTTTTGCTTGGGAATTTTAGACGATCTAACTTATCAAGCCCGGTAATAATGAGAAGAATCCATCCATTACTCTCAACCTTTGTAGCACAGTGAGAGAGCCACACAGGGTTGCCAACTCAAAAGCTAAGAAATCAAAAAAAAGCCCTAAAAATCACAAGACATATTTTTTTGCCCAAAACACAGGAGAAACGGTTACATCTTAACTTTTTTTAAAACTGATTCTCATTTGCCTCGTTTTGTTCTTTTATTGTCCCGTCTGGTTTATAGAAGAAATTCAACTTCAACTGTATTTGGAGAAGAAACCAGTAACTCAAGTACTGTAGACATATATGGAGATATTACGTCAGCCCTTTTCCCAGAAACCATCTTCTCCAGTACTAATTAAAAACGCTAAAAATCAGAAAGATTCTGATAAATTAGAAGAGTTGGCAACCCTGAGGCCACGTCATCTATCTAAAAGGCAGTTAGGAAGAAATGCAAGTGCAGGAAAAAATCATTTCATTGCTAAAAATGTTGGTAATGACAACAGTTGTTATTACCGACATTTTTTCAGCATTAACGGTTAAAGTCTTTTAAATAGCACGTATATATGATTGTACCAAACTTCTAACAGCCCCTGCACAGATTACTGACAGAGTTTAAGAAATTTTTGCCGGTAAACTAAAGTTCAGAAAATATTTCTCTGTATATATGTATCGCAAAGCATTTCGTTCAGGCTGCAGTGCGTAGTATATCTGCAGATATTTGTGAAGAACCTGTCGATATTCTATGATAATTTCCCACAGATCTATGCAGATTCTGCTAGAATTCTGGTATACAATGGTATTCTCCTTGTGGATACTTTACAGAAGTTTCGCAAATTACAGAATCTATGCAGATTTGTTGCAGAAATTTACAGGCACACTCAGAAAACAAGTACTATGCGAGCTATGGAAACGAAAAGTCATAGTTGGTCAGTCTTGATCATTTAGTACGCAAACTGATAACCGATACGCATAGTTTAATTCCAATGGAATTTAATATCTATATGAAAAGTGTAGAATAAATAAAGATTTTTATTCGGCTCTGTTTGTCGTTTCCTTTTTCCACTGGAGGGAGTAAAATGCCTCAGAGTACACGACTGAATAAGTCGATGAGTCATCGTCGTTCAGTCTACTTACCAACTGAAATATCGACGGATAGTAACGGTAACCCTGTTATCATGAATAATTGAAGTTTTCAGCAACAAACAAATCCGTTTCACATCTTTCAATATTGATGCGTCCATAGCGTATAAGGCGTTGTGTTAGCGGGTAAAATCAACAAAGTGTGATAGTTCTTGTTCAGAAAAGTTGATCTTCTTTTTGTAACCTATGACATGTATTTTACCTTCGTTTTTGTTCTATACAGATAATTTAAAGTATAATTCAAAAATCCAGTCAGGCAGTAAATCACCTTATTGTTCATGGCTCTTTCCTTATATTCAATTACATCGAAGTTTAATGGTTGATAAATTTCGTTGTGAACATACAAATGTACATTCACTCATCTTATTCCATCTTAATTTTTTTACCATTGATCATTCAAATTCACTACTAGTCTTTTCTTGAATATGAATGATGAAGATTAATATATCATTTTTCCCGTTGAACAAAGTTGAAATAAAAATGAATATTTTAATTTGATTATTATCAAATAAGTAAAATAGTAGAACAATAGTCGTTACTAATGAAATAAAACAAAATCATTTGACCATATGCAAGCAACATTAACTGTTTATAATCTTTATTAGAAATGCAATGGTCGATGATGACGACGATGATGAACTTCAGACAACGGAAGAAGACAGAAAAAGAAAAAGCTTTTTACAATCGCGTTTGACCGACTTACATCTTCATTAATATGATATTAAGTTACATTATAAGCATGTGTGTGTGTAGATGTACTGATACGATTATAGAAAAGAGAAAATAGAACTTTTTCTCATTGAAATCTGTTTTCAGTTTTCATACACGATGTATTTTGATGAAAGAAAAGAAGACTAAACATTCCAGATGTCAAATATTAGAAGGCGAATATATTTTGGTAATCATTTATTGAATTGGTCACGATATCTTATGACATTAAAGTTGTACTAATTGATGTTTAAGATTTCAGCTTATCAATGGTTTCTTTATTAAGATTTTTTTATTCTTAGACCCATTTAAACTACGAAAGGCAGATTAACAACATTTTTTAAGATACCAAATAAGATTACCATACAAAATCTTTTCGATCTATCATAGTTACCTCATGCTACCGATTTTTGAGAGATAACCGTTCGCTTCACGAACTAAATAGATTAGATTTCATTATCATTAATTAGAAAAATAAAACAAAATTTATTTGAACAAGAAACAGTATTGATTTTACAAGTCAAAAAAAGAAACAAAACTGTACAAGGCCGATGTGGTGTGAGTAATTGTTAACTATGTTTCAGTAGTGTCACTATTTTTACTGTTCATCTAAACATCATCATAATTTGTTCTTAATGGACTTTTTTGTAGAAAACCATTTATCATTGAGGTATCTGTTGTTATAAAACGATGTGCATAATGATTATGTTGTTGTTGTTGTTTCTGATTATTATTGTTTCGTTGAAGTGTTGTAGATAAAACCTTGAATTTAAAATTTTTTTTCAAGGCTGTATACGAAATATATTTAAATATAAATTTCTTCTACCTCATGTTTGTGACTGTGATGTGATTTTGATGTTTGAGTACAACATGGTGACCAAATAAATGATATAACAGAGCCTATAATGGATAATAATGATTGAACAAGAGCCATTGTTAGAATAACTAATAATGCTAAATTTTCAAATGTGGGTTCTTTAGATGTCAAAAATAATGGTCTTCTAAAATAAAAATGAAAATTTTTAAAAATAATCGATCCAATCATATTTTAACTGGTAACAGATCGTTGAGTATAGATAAATTCGAAATAATTATGGTTGAAAAAGAAAGTGAACGAATGTCAATTATTCTCACATTGCATTTAATATTTTATCTATTTTCAAAACTAACAATTTACAGTCTATTCATGAGAAGATTATACTCTCGTTTAAAGTGTTGTGATTTCACTTTTAGTACACTCTTTTTAGCGTAATATAATGTGTTCAATCTATGACTCATATATACTATCAGATGTCATTGTAATTATTTTTTCTCCTTCTATTATTGAAAGAAACATATATAGTGCCTATATTATAGCCTATGGATCAAACAAACACTATAATTTTCAAAAATAGACTTCCCCTCTTTGAAACGTACGTTTGATTCAATAGCATAAAACGATATAGCGTTTCCTATCATAAAAATAATTGACTCATATTTGACTATAAATAGCCTTCGATCGATGCATACAGAGTAAACATGAGATCTAACAACTTAATGATATGAATTAATGCTACTTAAGAGACTGTTGATCGTCTCTTTTTCTAACATACGTAGTAGTTGTCGTAGTTATTTTTGGTGATAAAGTTGGGGTTGGTGTTGGTATGATCGATGATAACTGCCAACATTCAATTGTATGTAAAACAAGTAAACCAATATAAACTGATGACGAAATAAAACTAATAAATGAACCCAAACAAATTAGTACTGTCTAAAGAACGTAAAAATAGAACAGAATAAATATTATTGATTCTCAAGTAGCGTCGAAGTGTTAAATCAGAATATTTTAGTAAAAAAATATACCATCAATCGTTCTTCTAATTTGAAATCCACTTCTATTACATGAAACCTCACTGATAAGGCAAAAAAATGCTAATAAAAATTATTTGAACAATTATAAGAACAAAAGACAAATCTCTATTACTTTTACAATCCAATATACGGTAAAAGAGTTGATATCAAGCTGAATCAACGACTACATGGTGATATCATGTGTGTAATCTGTAAACTGTTTGATCACTTTTAAAGTAAATAAACATCTACACAATGAAGTAACCGAATTCAACGGCTAACCAAAATAGTAGATTGAACAAACTAAACTTCATTGTCTTTGTATGAAAAGAGTAATGCAGAGTAGTAACCCTTTGACGCTCAACGTAAGAATTTGATGATGAGCACGGAATATTTATCGATAATACTTTTAGCACTTAGACGTAATGTGATACAATAACCGTACTTACCATTACACGTCGTTTGAATATTGCATAGGTAACACTGCATAAAAATGGGATAATCGTCTAGAAAAAAAAAGAAGAAAGAGTAAATAATGAACACTATCATTTTTATCATTAAATTTAAATCATACAGCTTTAAGAATAGTAATCAAAAAGTCACCTTAACAATATACATAGTAATAGATAGACATTTATCACAATTTAGAGTGTGAAAAAGAAAAGAGAAGAAACCCTGTTATACTAGATGATTAACATTGCTCGTCAATATCCTTTTGGTAGTGAACTTTAGATTTAGATCAATCAGAAAAGAAAAATTTCTTTTATTAAATTATGTAAACTTAATAGAAACGTGATATCGGATTTTATTCACACTATGAAGAAACAATGAAAAATGATTAACAAAGACATATATATATATGTATATACGTGCAGGATTTAAATTTAAGCTTTTGTTTTGTATGTATATTTTAAAGACAAGATTTATGAAAAAAAATAAATGAATAGAAAGCTTCCTATATCAATGTATAGAGTAAAAAAATAAACATACGACTAATTGACGACCTTGTACTTATATAGAACAACAAATGTAAATGAGCTTATTCTAATGACTGAATGGATAAATAAATAAATAACTAAATAAATAAATAAAATAAATCAAGATCTTTGATGAACAAAAATGAGGCTGATTATAAATAGAATATTCTATTTTATATTTTTGATATTTTCTTGTAAGTTATTTAAAAAATGGGATTAAGTCTATAAAAAAAATTCACTTTCCCATATCATTTTTTGACATGATGTTTTCTTCTTATGCCACTGGGATCCTAGTGAAACAATCCGACAAAATGCGTATGTGATTAAATTTTAATAATGAAATATTGCCTGATCATATAGATACAAGTAAAATTCCCATGAGGTAACTAAAGAGGACTATATGTGATGTCGATTAAATATACTAGTCAGAAAACAAGAAACTAATTTCTAACGAAAAAACGTCTGGTAAAAACCCTATACATTCTTTTAAAATAGTTATGTATGTCTTGCGGATGTTATTCGCTTATTTTTAATTAAACAACTTAAATACAGTCACTTGAACCCATCTCATCACATAAGTCCGTCAGCAATATAGAAAAGAGAAAGAAAGATAAGATAAACATTCTTATTCATATTCCTAATATATACTATTGATTGTACAGATGAAAATGTTTTTCTTGCTTCTCTATTTCAGTAAAAATACACATATTTGTTGATTTTATTTTTTCTATTTTGATAATGTCAAGTGTATGTAGTGTTGTATGGATACCAGAGATAGAAAATAACGTTGGATAGTTTCGTCCGTTAACAACAATTCATCACATTCATGAAGATAATCTATTATTTCTGTCTCAGGTAGATAGATATAGGACTAATTATCATAAAAAATAATTAACATTATTAATATGTCATAGTTTTGAGCACTGTTGCGCAATATGTATTTCAAACGAGGAAAAAGTTGGGAACATTTTGCTAATATGCAAAAACTTTTCTACTTCATCTTTCATGTACAGCTAATATGATAAATCATTTTTTATTCTAATCGATATTTTTAGTCAAAGATGTTGTTTATATCTCAAAAAATGAACTAAATATTATGTACAATGAATTTGAGTCTAATAAAAAGTAACCATAGGTATTTCAACTAGGCCAGTTCTTTTAGACGCATTTTAAAAAAACTATTAGAAAGTTATATGCGCATATATCTAAAAAGCAAACTGAAACTTGCAAAATATCGAAAGTTTTATAGTTTTAGTGGGGATGTTTATATAAAATAAATCACTTATTACACTTATCTAGAAATTACAGTTAATAAGTGGAAACAATGATGGGAATAGAATATATATCTATTGGACTAGAAAAATGTATCTATATCTATATAATGTATCTAATGTTCATTTTATTAGAAATATTTTTCTATGTTGAATAGAATTTGAATCAATTTAATGTCAGATTTTTGTCAATGTAAGATTATACCAGTTATTGAACTATTTCCTTACCAATGATGCTGACCATTCCGGATAAACATACCAATAATAGGGTGATGATATTTTTGAGGTAGTTCCAATTAAATATCGATGTGTTACAGATATACCAATTTGTGATAAACCAGTTAGAAATAAAAATATTCCATAAATACATAATGTTTCAGCTTGTGCTGTTGTTTGAACGTTTATTATTGTTGACATCGTTTATTTCTAAATCGTACTAATTAAATATCATCACGTATTTTATTAGTAACAGGAAGAAATGATTGTCTTCCACTCAATAATGATCAAATTTCATTATATATAGGCGTCTCGTCTTCATTATAGTAAAAAAGATAATAAAGAATTTTTTTTTTTTTGAGACCAATTGTTTTTTGTCTTAATGGATTTTTTTTCTTTTTCTTCTTCTCTCTATGCCTTGATGTCAGTCCTTCTTTTTATAATAGTGAACGTCGTTTAGTTCATATTTTTCTATTATATCTATATACAGCTATAAATGTGTTCAACACACACAACGGCTGATTTGTCAAATGATAAATATATGATATATACATAGGAGAGATTTCTATTCTCTCGCCAAAGGCATAGAAAAACTTTTTCCTCTTTATCTATTCTATTTTTGCATAAACTAACTTATTAACCGTAGGAAGGAACAGGGTTGTAAATAGGAAGGGAGCAGGTCGCTCTCGTTCTTGATAATTGACGAAAATTTTCTTTCAACATTGTGTTGAGAGTTTTTGAAAATTTTTGTTTTTTTGACCACTGAGACGCGTAAAAAACTTAAATTTCATGCCATTTCTGAAGAGGAAATTCGGACTCTCAGTACATACGTGAGAAAAAGAACGATGAAAAAAAAAGTAAAAATATGAACATTTACACCTCATTTTCGCTTTTGTTAAAATGTATTTGTCATACACTATAAGATATATATATACAGAGAAACGAGAGAAACTTTTTTTTACGTTTTTTCTGCTTGTTCGAACACATCACTTATATGCTCACTAATATGTTTCTTCGTCTCTTTCTTTCATCACATATGTAATAAAACTGTCAAAATACAGATTCTTTAAATGTACCTGGATAAGAAAAATAATTAGAAATTTATTAGAAATACGCAAGTACTTGGGGGATAAATAAATGACAAAAGACAGTTAAATCGGGAAGTAATAAACCAATGTACTACTAACTAATCAGAGAACTGTGTTCAAATACTAAGAATCAATGACATCATTTTTACACACGTATTTCTTTCTTTTATGCACTTGACCGATTCCACTTATATATATTTTTTATTTTTATCACATCTTTTCCTAATATTATGACTCATATTCTACTATCCTAGATTTTTATTTAACTTGAAAATCAATTATCATATTTTTTTATTGAACTTTTTACTCTAACACGGAAGGACGAATCGTAACAGATTCTATTATACTTAAACTTCTATAGTCTATCATAGGGTTCATTAATATAACGAATTATTGAACCTTATTCACTATCTGCTGTCCTATAGTTTCACTCAATTTGGTGCGATTCTTGTTCTCTCGTTAATTGATTGAACAAATAGTAATCACAGACATGCACATAGAAGAATATTGTTATAAACAATTGTCGATCAGTACAAAGAATAGACATTACAAAAAGACTAGTCATACACAGCTGGTATCATACAGCATCACAGATGGGGATTTCATTAGATGTCATGTAGTTCTCAGAATTATCCATCTTATCTAGTACATGTATTGCACTATAGAAATTCTTGAATTCACCCAAGATCATGAAGAAAGCAGAAGTACTACATGCTACATCAATTCGTAATAATTTATAAACATTTTCAACTTCTTCGCCATTATACAATATACCAGTCAAGAGCATGATAGAGAAAATAGCAGTAGAATTGTCTCAACGATAGTGTGTTCGTGACGTACTTTAAAGGTACTATGCTTCATTCTCGATGCAGTTAAGTCGTCTAATAACCTTAGATTCGACAAGTTAATTATATTCAGGTAACTCGGATAATCCCTGCAATACCATACTTGCTACGTTGTGATGTGAAACGTATTTCCTCTAATTTGTTAGAAAGTTGAAGCTTGCTTTTAATGAGCAGATATCTCAGGTTTTTAATTTCTTAGCTAACATTTGTTTTTTCTTTTTTCATCAACCCTTTTAAAGGTTATCTCTATCTCTTCGTAGTAAATATGGACTATATTGTGAGAAGTGAAGGACTCCTCGGCAGACGCTCGGTTCTTGTTTCTCTCAGTCATATGTGCAATGAGCATGTACATATATACCAGTCGTTTAAACTGCCGTTAACGAAACCAACTCAATCTCAAGCTTCTTTCAGGTTTTTGACTAGTTTGTGTTACATTATATTAGCCAAAAAAAAATGTAGATCTATATACTACATCAGTGTTTCTGTAACAAACTTTTATTCGATGTAATATAATATAAGATAAAGTTAAAATTTTCAATATATCACTGCGTTTAAAATCTGGGAAAACTTTGTAACTTGAAACTGTTTTCAAACGTAATTTTTCATGTAAAAGCCTTTCTCAACTTTCAGCAATACGTCAAGTTAACCAACCAGTGAACTGAATGAAACAGAATATGAAAACCGCAGGTCTATGGCAATATGCTATTGCGGAAAAAAGACATCTCATTCTATTCAAGTTTTGAACACTCTATTCACTCATGTGGTTAGAAATGTTTTGCGATAAAGTTTGACTTTAAAAGGTTTTCTAGAAAATTCGGATCTTCCAGGTGCTTTATCTCAAAATTCCTGTATGACCAAATTTTCGTGTCTTGACATACATAGTATTTGCAATGCTCTTTCATTTAAAATAATCCGCGTCAATTTTGGAGCGGAATGCGATCCGATGTGAGCTTCACATCCTAGTCCATTTTCCCTGAAAAAACTCCCCAGAGGATCACGACATGAGTTCTCCAGGAAGTGTAAGGAAGTTTAGAGGGAGTCCTTGGGGATTTCTCAAGGAGTTTTCAAGAACGAATAAATGCTGAATTCGACTCCTTCGCTCACTTTTAAGCATAATTTAGCTTTTTTTCCACTTATCTAAAAAAGAACGAAATTAATCTAAAGAAAAGAGATGTTCTTATGTAAATTTTCACGTTTTATATACGTCTGCAGACGCAAATCAAAACGGTGAAGATATTGTACATTCTTCATAAGAAATCCCTAGAGCGTCACCCAGGAATCACCAGCAACTTCATTATTTCTCACCACCCCCTGATTTTCAGAGAGTCACCAGAGAATTTCTAGGGAATCCATGAAAACTCCATAGGGATTTCACGTTTTCTCGGGAATTCATCGGGGACTTCACTTCACTTCAAGTGGGCTAGAGCACGATGAGTCAAAATGACTGTGAAAAGGCAAAATTCCACTACTTTTCCTGCGATAGTAAAATGCCAATAACTTTTTTCCGCAACAGCGATAGACTTGCGGTTTGTGCACCTACGCACACATAGTTAGGCTCAGCTCGACGAGCTCTTCAAAATGAGGTTGGTTTTACTGCTTGGACCAAAACTTTTGTCCAGTGTGGTGTGCTTCAGGTGGATTTACACGAGTATGAAACTTGGTGCTCGTGTATCTTTCAGACTGAGATAAGGTAAAAGCAAACGCTGGGAGCAAATCACCACAATCAACGTAATCTACCTTGATTTTTGCGTTGATTGTAGTGATTTGCTTCTAGTGTTTGCGTCTAGCAAATATCAACCTAGTTCTAACTAAGGATCCCTATCGATAGAATCCAAAAGCCACCGCTCGTTAAGAATTCTGTTCTCCTGTGTATTGACTGTATTGACATTTGAACATTGAAACTCTTCAATATATAGCTAAACGGAACCAATGTCTTTCCATTTCTTTAGGTACGGCGACATACATCCAAGGAGGATTAAAAGTATATTTTTATTCGTTACAAAATACTACCAATGAGTTTAAAATGAAAAACGCAAACTATATAAAGAAAGTCAAGACATATATGTCACAACTCAGACATATATAGAGGTGTTAGCCGATTACTTTATCGGCGGCGGCGGCGAAAACCTCCAGAAAAAAATTTCCGTCTTTGGTGCCGGCAGCGTGAAAATTTTTGGGTAGAGTTGTTATACTGGCAAAAATTCTCCTCTGAGAAGTCTTAAAATGTGGTAAGGTAAGGAAGGAAATTTTCAGTACCTAGTGTTTTAGTTCACGAGGTAAAGTAAAGTAACTTTCGAAACGACTGAGCACCATACTCTACTACTGATGACGTAGAAGAGTGGGCTGCAGAATGGTGGTAAAAGGAGACATGAGAAGTACGGAACAGCGTTCATCAGTGCTCCATATAATATATTTTAGAGATAAATATCAATATAATATTTATTGCTGTCTTTTGCACATTACTCTAGCTGATAGTACAAAAAAGTTCTTATTTTCAATAATTCTTTGTCAAAGATATTTAAAAGAGTTTCGAGCAATTTTTTTATCATCGGTGGCGGCGTGAAACTTAGAAAAAAAATCCGTCTATTGCGGTGCCGGCGAGTCACTCCCGAAATGTTATGGTAAATATGTGATAACGTGATGTTAAAGTATCACAACGTTACGGTAAAAACTTGATGTTACATTTTTACTGTGTTAGTATTTTTAACATGACACCAAATAGAACATGCATTGCTACACTTTTACCGGAAAATAGAGAAGATAGTATATTCAAAATTACAGAAAAGAGTTTAAGTAAAATCATTTTACGTACAAATAGCGAGCTTTCGACACTATCACAGTACTCACATCATGATACTGTGATAGTGTCGAAAGCTCGCTATTTGTACGTAAAATGATTTTACTTAAACTCTTTTCTGTAATTTTGAATATATTATGTTTCATTAAAAACGTAAAAAAGTCAAAAAGCATCAATATAGAGAAGAAGGAGATCGAAAATAAGAAGACTTTTCACGACGATAAAGAGAAAGGACAAGATTCCTTGCCTTGAGTTTCGCAAGTTTCGCTTTCTCTTTATCGTTGTGAAAAGTCTTCTTATTTTCGATCTCTTTCTTCTGTATTTTCCGATCCTCACAAGTTTTGGAGCTCTTCCTGTTGTTTCTAAAGTGTTTGAACGTCTAATTTATAATTTTATTTTTTCTTATCTTTCTAAACATTCTTTTTTTGTTAATAAACAGTTCGGTTTTCACCCTAAACATTCCACTCTGGATGCTTTGTTGTTTTTATCTTCAACCGCCTTTGACTTTTGGAATGCTGGTGTGAAGTGTGTTGGTGTGTCTTTTGATTTCTCTAAAGTGTTTGACTCTGTTCCTCATTCTCTTTTGTTAAAAAAATTATCTCGTTGTGGTGTGTGTGATTCTTTGTTGTCTCTTCTATCTTCTTATCTCTCGAATCGTTCTCAGTGTGTGCGTGTAAATGATTCTGTCTCTTCTTCTCCTGTTCCTTCTGGGGTTCCTCAAGGCAGTGTGCTTGGACCTCTTTTATTTCTTGTTTTTATTAATGATCTTCCTCTGTCGCTCCCACCTAATTGTGAAATCTGTCTCTTTGCTGATGATGTTTTTTTGATTGTTCCTCTTTCCTCTACCGATTCTTCCAATTTTTCTCACGTTCAGAATTGTATAAACTCTGTTTCTCACTGGTTGCTGTGCCTTGTATGACAGTTCGTTTTCTCTTACTGTTCTTGATTCTGTAAGCAAACTTGCTTCTCGTGTTATTTCTCGCAATTTTGACTTCCGTTCTTCTAGTTCTCTACTTGTGTCTCAACTTTCTCTTCCAAATCTATCTCTTCGTCGTAAATACTTTAGACTTCTACAGTTTTTCAAAATTTATCATCGTCTAAGTCCTGTCTCTCTTTTTTATACTGTTCATCGTCCTCACTACTCATCCTTGCATCTTCATCACTCTAAATATGTTCGCATTCCATCTTCTGTTGTTGGTTTTTCTCCGCAAACGGTACATTCTTTTTTTTATTCAACTATTGCTGACTGGAATCCAGAGTCAATTATTCGTCATTCTTCTTTATTGTCTTTCAAAACAGCTTTGCTTTAGTATCTCTTCCAGTGAATCGATTGTCAGTTATAAATTTATATTTGCTCTTTTCTTTTCCTTATTTTCAAAAATTTTCTTTTCTTTCTTTTTTACTTTTAGTGTTATTTGGCTTGAGTCATCGTTATTACAGGTCTATGACCTTTGATGACTCTCACTTTTCGTGAATAAAACAGTCTTAGTCTTAATCTTAGTCTACACTTTTACCGTATCAGTAATGTCACACTTTGACCGTAGCGTCATTTCAAACATGACATTTTTACAGTTTTCGTATGGCACTAGTACTTTTAACTCAACCGTTGCAAAGAAAAAGTGCTTTGAGTTTTCAAGAATTCATTGTCGCATGTGGTTGTACAATCCAATTTGTCTTGTTTCCAGTTCATGTTGCGCGTTTTTATGGGTTTTTTCGTCCAAATTGTTGATAAAGGAACTTTTACAGCTATTTACTATTCATAAAATTAATTATGTTTCTGCAGAATGTTATGTAAAATTATTCATAGAAAATGATATAACTTATCAAACAATTCCTCAGTGCAAGTAAGTGTTGTAGAATGACCAAGAATGCATAAAATAGTCGGTCTAGGCTTAAATCAGGACGACTGGACCAATTAAGTTGCTATTTGGGATATGAGGGTTGGGAGACTTGCTCTTTTTAGGTAGCATATCGAGAAAATTATAGCTCTAATGCAAGTATGTTTCCTAGAAAACCACGTCTTTTATTTTCACGTCCTCTAATCCTAACTAGATGCTTTCTGAGAATAGAGCAGTCAGATAGAGAAAAGAATTCTATAAAAAGTGAGACCTCTCCGATCTCTCTACGACATCTTCTCCATATCACCGGAAAAAAAATAAAGTTGATTTACAGTTGCTGAAAAGTGCTTTTTCATACTCAGCACACTCGATAACCCAGAAGATTTTCTGTTTTTGGCTCGAGGTACTTCCGAAAGTTTAGGAAAAGTGAAGCCCGATTTTTGGGGCTGTTTGTACGACAGCTGTATTTCCATAACTAATCAATATTCAGAGCCAAGACACTTTTCATTTTGTAGAGAAATGTTTAATGTACTTAATCCTGTAGTTGCAATTTTAGATTAGTTTGTAGCTTTACTGCAATAATCTTTTGAAAAAGAGCGAAAAAAAGGATACCGTTAGCTGGACAAGCCGAGTATTATGAAGCATTAAACTTGGGAAGAATAGTCGTCGGGAATTATTTACTACCAGTTACTCCATAATGCTAGCAAACAAACTTACTTATTGTTCCAAGTGCTTTAAATTAGGACATATCGCTCTTGATTGTCAATTCCATCACCCAAAATGTCGTGTGTGTTTAAATCATTTTGACAATAATCATAAAAATCAATGTGACGGAAGATTTAAATGTGCACAGTGTGGAGGCTATCATTTCTCTCTAAACGAAAATTGCCAGACAGTACAAAATTATCGTTTAGAACTGAATAGGGCAGTTAAACAAGCGACTGAAAAAAGTGAACTAAATTATGATGCTCGTTCACAACAATTAAAACAACCAAAATAGAATGATTATCGCTATGAGGGATATGCATTCACTTTGCTAGTAAGAAATGTTAGATATGGTGGAAACCATTGGAAACTACAAGAAAATAATAATAACAATAACAACGTTGAAAATAAAAAGGAATTGATGGATATATTAAAAACAAGATGACAAAACAGTACATATTGTACACAGAACCGATTATGACCCTGCTCCTACAACAAATGTCCTACAAAAAGAAAAGAAAATGCGGACAGACACCTGCGGTATATTATTATTACATTATTTTGTACAGTTGAAGTTGACCATTTACGTTGACACTTAGTTTCAATTCATATCTTTACTGTAACCACAAGGTTGCCGTCCCTCGTTTTTCAGTTTATGCATGCCAGTCAGTTTCTTTTTGAGTTTTTGTCTTTATACGTCGCCTTCTCCCATAGTGTGTGTAATGGAACAGGTGTGTCGAATTACTTCAAACGAACAGACATCACTCCAAACAGGCAAAATCTTCGGATCTGTGTTAGTTCTATCCACATCATAAATTTTAATATCAACACAATCGTCTTGATTAAATTTATCAGCCAAATTTCTTAAGTATTCGTCATACACTTTTCGTTTTTTATTTGCCGTAGTTAAGTAATTCTCTGTTGTAGTTTACGTACTGATTCATGTCTAGGCGATTATACACAAAAGTCAAAAGAACTCGATGAAGATGGAGTATCAGCAGTGGACAATGTAGAAGAAACAACAACTGGTAATTGAGAAGCATCAAAATTTGGATTAGCAACAATTTCTGTAGAAGGCAATAGAGAAACATCTTCAACACATGACCCCTATGAGAGAATTTAGTTCATCAAGAACATCAGGCCCACGAACAACTTCAACTGAAGGAGAAACAACAGGAAAACTATCTGAAACTATTACAGAATGTGGTGCCAACAAAACATGTGAAACATTTTTTGAAGGTGACTTTGGAGAATCAAAAGAAATGAGATTATCAATCGAAGATGAAGGATTAAGAACGACAGCAGTACAAACAGAGTTAGGTGGAAGACCGAGAAGACATGCAGCAGCAGAAGTGGTATCATCCAATTTTGGATCGTCGGAATACAATGCATAAGGCTCGTTTTTGATAATAGCTGTTGAATTTATGTTGCTGTCACCATCATTCGTGTGATCAAGACTATCTTCAATCACCGTTGGCAGTTGTTCTTCATCTTGTATCTCATTGTCTTTAACGATTCTCCAAGACTCTTGATCAGATCGAGGTCTTTTGTCCAAACATCACTTCATACGGTGTACACTTTGTAGTTGATGACATTCGAGTATTAATTTCATATACAACAGGCAAAAGACCGTCAGATCAATGACTCGAATTCTCATCAGACATCCATTTTCCTAATTCACCTGTCAATACACCATTTGCTCTTTCAACACAACCTTGTGACTGCCAATGACGTGGTCTGTTTCGAACAAAACACATTGATGGAAATAGAACCTTTAGTTCAGTAATCATATTCGCAACAAACTCTAGACCGTTATCAGAACGGCGAAGACGCGACGGACCGAAAACATAAAACAAACTTCGAAGACATTTAGCCACTTCGGCGTCTGATTTATTTTGTCAAACCAAAGCCTAACAAAACTTCCTTGATGAAAAGTAACAAATTCCGGTACTTTGAAATTCTCCCATAGCTGTCCTACTTCCGTACATATACAAAAAGAAGTCTCTCGGCCGTGGATACGATCAGCGACTTCCAAAGCTCGAGTATTCCACCCGGGACATTAAAGAGAAGATCGGTTAGCGGTATTTTTTGACACTTAACTGAGTTACTATCTCTTTCACCGAATTTCTAGCACTTTACACTGTTGTAGTCTGCATATTGCTTTTTCTAGCTGATTACTTAAAACTACAGGGGAAAAAATGAACGCTAACAGGTTCATTTCGTTCTTAGATTGATGAGACAATGTTCGTGTTTTCTGCTGGACCATTTCTTACTTCTATTTCTACTGTCAATGTCGTTCTTCTTTGATTCGATATCATTGTTGTTTAATTGTAATGAGGGTTGGGAGACTTGCTCTTTTTAGGTAGCATATCGAGAAAATTATAGCTCTAATGCAAGTATGTTTCCTAGAAAACCACGTCTTTTATTTTCACGTCCTCTAATCCTAACTAGATGCTTTCTGAGAATAGAGCAGTCAGATAGAGAAAAGAATTCTATAAAAAGTGAGACCTCTCCGATCTCTCTACGACATCTTCTCCATATCACCGGAAAAAAAATAAAGTTGATTTACAGTTGCTGAAAAGTGCTTTTTCATACTCAGCACACTCGATAACCCAGAAGATTTTCTGTTTTTGGCTCGAGGTACTTCCGAAAGTTTAGGAAAAGTGAAGCCCGATTTTTGGGGCTGTTTGTACGACAGCTGTATTTCCATAACTAATCAATATTCAGAGCCAAGACACTTTTCATTTTGTAGAGAAATGTTTAATGTACTTAATCCTGTAGTTGCAATTTTAGATTAGTTTGTAGCTTTACTGCAATAATCTTTTGAAAAAGAGCGAAAAAAAGGATACCGTTAGCTGGACAAGCCGAGTATTATGAAGCATTAAACTTGGGAAGAATAGTCGTCGGGAATTATTTACTACCAGTTACTCCATAATGCTAGCAAACAAACTTACTTATTGTTCCAAGTGCTTTAAATTAGGACATATCGCTCTTGATTGTCAATTCCATCACCCAAAATGTCGTGTGTGTTTAAATCATTTTGACAATAATCATAAAAATCAATGTGACGGAAGATTTAAATGTGCACAGTGTGGAGGCTATCATTTCTCTCTAAACGAAAATTGCCAGACAGTACAAAATTATCGTTTAGAACTGAATAGGGCAGTTAAACAAGCGACTGAAAAAAGTGAACTAAATTATGATGCTCGTTCACAACAATTAAAACAACCAAAATAGAATGATTATCGCTATGAGGGATATGCATTCACTTTGCTAGTAAGAAATGTTAGATATGGTGGAAACCATTGGAAACTACAAGAAAATAATAATAACAATAACAACGTTGAAAATAAAAAGGAATTGATGGATATATTAAAAACAAGATGACAAAACAGTACATATTGTACACAGAACCGATTATGACCCTGCTCCTACAACAAATGTCCTACAAAAAGAAAAGAAAATGCGGACAGACACCTGCGGTATATTATTATTACATTATTTTGTACAGTTGAAGTTGACCATTTACGTTGACACTTAGTTTCAATTCATATCTTTACTGTAACCACAAGGTTGCCGTCCCTCGTTTTTCAGTTTATGCATGCCAGTCAGTTTCTTTTTGAGTTTTTGTCTTTATACGTCGCCTTCTCCCATAGTGTGTGTAATGGAACAGGTGTGTCGAATTACTTCAAACGAACAGACATCACTCCAAACAGGCAAAATCTTCGGATCTGTGTTAGTTCTATCCACATCATAAATTTTAATATCAACACAATCGTCTTGATTAAATTTATCAGCCAAATTTCTTAAGTATTCGTCATACACTTTTCGTTTTTTATTTGCCGTAGTTAAGTAATTCTCTGTTGTAGTTTACGTACTGATTCATGTCTAGGCGATTATACACAAAAGTCAAAAGAACTCGATGAAGATGGAGTATCAGCAGTGGACAATGTAGAAGAAACAACAACTGGTAATTGAGAAGCATCAAAATTTGGATTAGCAACAATTTCTGTAGAAGGCAATAGAGAAACATCTTCAACACATGACCCCTATGAGAGAATTTAGTTCATCAAGAACATCAGGCCCACGAACAACTTCAACTGAAGGAGAAACAACAGGAAAACTATCTGAAACTATTACAGAATGTGGTGCCAACAAAACATGTGAAACATTTTTTGAAGGTGACTTTGGAGAATCAAAAGAAATGAGATTATCAATCGAAGATGAAGGATTAAGAACGACAGCAGTACAAACAGAGTTAGGTGGAAGACCGAGAAGACATGCAGCAGCAGAAGTGGTATCATCCAATTTTGGATCGTCGGAATACAATGCATAAGGCTCGTTTTTGATAATAGCTGTTGAATTTATGTTGCTGTCACCATCATTCGTGTGATCAAGACTATCTTCAATCACCGTTGGCAGTTGTTCTTCATCTTGTATCTCATTGTCTTTAACGATTCTCCAAGACTCTTGATCAGATCGAGGTCTTTTGTCCAAACATCACTTCATACGGTGTACACTTTGTAGTTGATGACATTCGAGTATTAATTTCATATACAACAGGCAAAAGACCGTCAGATCAATGACTCGAATTCTCATCAGACATCCATTTTCCTAATTCACCTGTCAATACACCATTTGCTCTTTCAACACAACCTTGTGACTGCCAATGACGTGGTCTGTTTCGAACAAAACACATTGATGGAAATAGAACCTTTAGTTCAGTAATCATATTCGCAACAAACTCTAGACCGTTATCAGAACGGCGAAGACGCGACGGACCGAAAACATAAAACAAACTTCGAAGACATTTAGCCACTTCGGCGTCTGATTTATTTTGTCAAACCAAAGCCTAACAAAACTTCCTTGATGAAAAGTAACAAATTCCGGTACTTTGAAATTCTCCCATAGCTGTCCTACTTCCGTACATATACAAAAAGAAGTCTCTCGGCCGTGGATACGATCAGCGACTTCCAAAGCTCGAGTATTCCACCCGGGACATTAAAGAGAAGATCGGTTAGCGGTATTTTTTGACACTTAACTGAGTTACTATCTCTTTCACCGAATTTCTAGCACTTTACACTGTTGTAGTCTGCATATTGCTTTTTCTAGCTGATTACTTAAAACTACAGGGGAAAAAATGAACGCTAACAGGTTCATTTCGTTCTTAGATTGATGAGACAATGTTCGTGTTTTCTGCTGGACCATTTCTTACTTCTATTTCTACTGTCAATGTCGTTCTTCTTTGATTCGATATCATTGTTGTTTAATTGTAATGAGCTATTGTTCATGGAAATATCAGAATTAACTTCATCGTTTGTCGTTGTTCTATTCAACCTCATTGGCATATCCTCAAACTGAAAATTCAGACGCAGTCGTTCTTCGATATTAAGTAATTTTTTAACATACTCAACCATGATTTTTTTTATTTTCACATTATCATTTGTGGCTAATTTTACTACTGATTTCCCGACATCATGAACAAAACCACTATTGTTGATATGAACTCTTTTGTTATTATTTTATTCAATATTATATTTTTTTCATTCCGTTTAATAATTATAGCTTGTTTATCTGGTTTTTATTTGTCATCCCAATCTCTTTCACTATTTGATCTGTTTTATCATCTTGTTTTGTTAATATATCCGTCAATTCCTTTTTATTTTCAACGTTGTTATTGTTATTATTATTTTCTTACATTTAGCCAGTTCGGCATCTGATTTATTTTGTCAAACCAAAGCCTAACAGAACTTTGAAAAATGATCGATACAATTCAAAATCCACTGGAAAACAACATCACTTGAAATTGCATCTGGACGTGTACGCATGTCAATCAAGTCTGTTTGCAATCTTGTCATTACACCCAATGATATAATGGGTTTTGATACAACGGAGTGTGTAACTGGTTTACGAACCTGACAGGCAACGCAAAGTTTTAATAATATTTCAACAGCAAACCTTAGTACCCAAGAATAATGGAAATTAACTTCAGCAAGTGTTTTATCTCTCCCACTTAAAATGGTGAACAGCGATTCACATACACCCACAGGCTTTTTTGTCTTCGCACAGCACAGAAGATTTACACCAGAAAATTACACCAAAACAAACTTTTTTCTGCCCCGGAAAACAAAATTTGAAGAAACGGAATCCAAAATCTTACCTTTTTCGAGTAATAATGCTGTATGAATATTATCATATGTTTCTTTTTTAATAACTGATTTCTGCTGATATTTTTACTGTAAAATGCAGAGATATTTTTCTAATTCATCATAAAAATATTTTTCAGCAGTATCTGTTGGAGAAACAACAGTACAATGAACTATGACTTATTCATATCGTCAAGTTAACTGCTGCAATAACACCACAATAAACCGGAAAAGAAAGAAAAAAATCGTTTTACTACTAAAAAGGCACGTTTTCAGTCATACGAACGACATTTATATCTACAAAATAAAGTCAGATTGCACTATCTAACTTAGAATGTTAACAAAAATAAAAATAAAAATCGACCGGAGTTAGGAATATTCGTAGATGGTGTCAAGATTTTAATTTTGTCTAATTGTATTTAGACAAAACTCAAATTATAATTTTGTATTCGATTTGACCAGCCAAAACTAAAATTGGAGTTTTGCCCAGGCAAATTTAAAATTTGCCTGAATTTCAGCAAAGCAACATATAGTTTTCTTATCTTAGCGTCTGTGTTGTTATATTAAATTATTGTTATGCTTTTAGAGTAATGGCAACATCGTTAGTACTACCTGCTGATAATGAAGTCAGTGAATTTTTGAAACGAATTGCTAAAGAGTTAGGCATAGAATCAGAAACATCAGCGAATAAGATATTACAACTGTACTTACAAGATATAGCTAATAAAATAAAATTATTGAAACAAGTATAAAATAAAGGTGAAGTTCCTCGACTATTAGTTATTGGTCAAACAGGTGTTGGTAAAAGTAGCATGGTGAATCTTTTAGCTAACGACAATGTCGCTAAAGTGACTGATGCAGCAATTGGTTGTACATTTCAATTTGGTACATATCAAGTGCAGTATAATGATGAGCTATACGAACTAATTGATACAATTGGTTTAAACGAAAGTTCAAAAGGCAGAGTAGTACAAAAAGATGCAATGAAACAATTGATAAAGTTTATAAAACAAAATAAACGTGGTTTCAATTGTGTTATATTCGTACTGAAAAAAGGTCAGATTGATGATTCATTCGACAAAAATCATTATTTGTTTTATAAAACATTATTAAGAGAACAAATACCAGCATTATTATATATGTAACACATTGTGAACAAGATGATCCAATGTCGTCATGGATCGATAATGAAGATAATCTTCAAGCATTACATACATACAGATTTGTTGATGTTGTTTGTGGTACAACACAAATTGGTGGTAGATTTGCTGAAGCAATCAAAGTATTACGAGAAGAAACAAGACAAAATTTATGGAAATCAATAACACAGAATATGTTAGCTAAACCCGTAAAAGTTAAAGCAACGATGAATATGTTTAAAAAATTATGGAACTCAGTATGTGATTTCATTAATTTTGCTGACCAGTGGAAATTTCTTACTAATCAATTTCAAAATTTTCTTAATTATTTAAAATCATTAGGTGTGGATGATGAGACATTAGAAGAAATTAATAGTGCTTTACATTAACAAACTGAACGCATAGCGTTAAACCTGAGATCCTTACACTGTAAAAAATAGCCGTAGATTAATAAACTATCAAAAAGGGTTTATTGAGACCAATAAACCATTTAAAAAACGCTTTTCCGTTTTTTATATCCAAAAAACTAAAAAGCGTTCGTGAC